>JAAVTI010000847.1:0-49018 GCA_011947335.1 Phytophthora constricta
GGAAACCAATCATACTTATGCTTCTCGAAGTGTTTAACTAAATGTGGCTTGATACATTCTTTAAAGGGGTCTTCACAGGTGAAAGCGATATAGCCACTATCCGTATCCATCTCCTGGTATTCGAAATCAGATCTATCAAAGTAGAAGTCAATACAATCATAATAGAATTGAAGCATTCTCAGCTTAGCAAGTTGATAGATAGCAATGGAAAGATGAATGGGGTTGCTGAGTTTGATACGGCGCTTTGATTTAACTATCTCAACCATTTCATCAGTGAAGTCGGTTCTGGACAGATAAGTGAAGTGCTCGATAGCCTTAATAATTTCATCTTCGTTCGATAGAAACTCAACTTGACGATGCTTAGACATATCCATGCCAGATCGACCAAACGCAGCGTTACCGACGAGCTTCATCATATCAGCAATCATCTCTTTTGATTTATCGACATCGCCTTCACGTCGTGCGTCAGACACTTGCTCCATAAAGGATTTGAAAGGCTTATGAGCAGCTGCTTTGATGAAGCTATAGGTCTTGGTGATGACCATGCCATGCTCGAGATACCATTTTAGTAGAGGTGCGTAGATAAGGATTTTCTCACCAAAGTAACTACCAATAAGCTTACGACTCTTCTTGGACATGTTTTTACCGCGAGACTGATTATAGGCGAACATATGCTTACCAATGACCTCCTCAGTTGGTTCGATATCAATGTTCTTGAAAATAGGAGTCATCTCGGAAAAGTAGTCTTTTAAGTGTTCTGGTGTTTCTATGTCGCACTCTAAGAAACCAAAGATCTTATTGTCTTTAATATCATCAATGATATTGGCGTAAGGCTCGATAGTAGTTAAACGTCCGCAAGGCATGTCATTTCCTAAGCACCATAGATAAAGAGCATTAGCATCGTATCCAATAACCTTCTTACATAATTTACCACCTCTAATCTTGGTTTCGTTGCGCTTTGCATATCTATTGAAGATGATGGATGGGCCGCCAGCGATATTAGCTTTCATCTTATGATAGATTTCTCCTTCCTCTTCATCAATTGAATATACTAAGCGATCGCTGTTGTAGTCAAGCAGCTTCTTGTGTCGGAAAGCTTTAATTGACATGTCCTTACGAGCGACATTACACGGCACGCAGCTGATCATGATGTTACCGTCTTTGTGACCAACCCTATTATTAACACGATCAGCTGAAACATTTTCAGTATCCAATTGACAATAGCAATGTGAGCATAGATATTTTTGCTTCTTGAGCAGATAGTTAAGATGTCCAATCGTCATATCGAAATCATGATTAGCTTCCTTATCCTGCTTGATATAGCCTTTGAATCGTCCAATAGGGAAATCAAATGATTTAGCAGCTATCTTAGGAATAGGCTTTAGATCTTTCATACATGTTTGATACATTACCTTCTCGCTAAGACCAGGTAAGCTGACCCCGTCAACAAACATATCCAACTCGAAACGTTTGAATAATTCACGATGCTTCTGGATTGCAATGATGAAAGGAGCTACATCGAGGTTGTTGTACCAAATAAGAAGATCTTTGATCGACTTCATTTCATAATGCTTCCAAACAAATTGAACACGCTCATAGTCCTCAGAAGAGATAGACGTTTTACGGAGCTTGCTGTCGAACGCTGATTTGGGAGGGATAGTCGTTTCGTTAAGGATTTCGAATGAAGTGATGTATTCATATGGAAAAACACCCTTAGTCAAGCCACATGAGCAACGATTTTTATCTTCACATGTGCAGCCGCCAATGTACGTATTGAGATACTTATCGAGACTTACGCCTTGTGGAACGTAATTAAGGATATCAAGAAACTTGTATTGCGATGTTGAAATAGCCATGTAACCATTATTCTTGATGACTTTCATATTACCTGATTTGTACAATATGTCGAAAAGATCGGTTCTAATCAGATTGATATCATACGATCCACTATTGAAACCAAGGACTGGAACCTGCTTAAGTATGGTTAATAGACGTCTTGCGTCTTTATTAACGAAGGATGACACATTAGAATCAACGAATTCAGCCAAGTTAGAAAATGATTTAGAAGGACCAATCCACTTATGGAGATCACCACTATAAAATATTTCTGTTATGATCTCACCTGGAATCATTGCCAGGCCTAAAGAATCCATTAACTTAATGATCAACTTCTCATATTTCTGAACATTATACTCAAAGATTTTATCACGAATCAGCTTGATATAAGTCATCATATCAGTAACCAATAACTTCGAATCAGAGTTAACAAAGCATTCGACACCTTTAGTTAAGCTATCTGATACGCTTGCTGATACAGGAATATGTTCATTATAGAATTGAGTCTTGGCTTCATGGTTAAATTCTTGAGGAGCTAATATAGCTTCTAAATCCCAAACAATAAAATGATCAACATAGTGATCGACATCTCTGATGTTGTACTTCCTTAGCATTGATTGAATCATATTTGGATTAGGTTGATACATCTTTGGCTCTTTAGGAAAAGTAGCAATATTTACTCGATCACACTTCATATTTTTATGATTTGCTAAACGTGAACAATTATCGAAAGTCATCGAGCACGTTGAGCAGATATACTTACTCTGTACCTTATCAATGTTTGTGATGTAGAAAGCATGATTGTCATGTGAAAGGATGTTGAGCGTATCATCATATTTACCTACGGTTGGTCTAATACAATTCACTTCAGTAGTTGCGTTGTTAAAATCATATATATTAATATTTAGATTGAAACACTCTTCAAATTCATCAAATTTAAGAAGGTCAATCGGCTTGAAGTTTTTGAATAGACCTAATGAGTACTCGATACCCTTAAATCTACAATATTGCTTGAAAGTATCCTTAACAAAAGATTTGATACGATCGGGTCTCTTTGGTTCAGGTTGGTTGTGGTAAGCAATATTGAAGAAAACGCATTTGTTGTTTGTCTTTGTAAAATTGATGATATACTTGTTCTTCTTAATGAATTCTGGTACGACAGCATCACTATCACCGAGAACGTGATCGCGATAATCGA
The DNA here is from genome assembly GCA_011947335.1 of Phytophthora constricta. Classification (NCBI taxonomy): domain Eukaryota; phylum Oomycota; class Peronosporomycetes; order Peronosporales; family Peronosporaceae; genus Phytophthora; species Phytophthora constricta. Next base: position 3,035 of record JAAVTI010000847.1, read on the forward strand.
TATAGATTCTAAAAGCGGTAATCGCTTTGAGCTTTACTCCTGATTTAGGGTAAGTAAGTTTGTCAGCAAGCTCTCTTGTTCTGATATCAGAAACGATTTTTCTCGCATCAGCTCGACTATTCACGGCGAATGGCTTGTCATAAACGGCTGTGTTTTCGATGTTAGGATAGAAGTGAAAGTCCTCATCGTTGATAGGATCATGGAGCGTGTAACCGAGAGCAATATTTACTTTGTAAGCTTTCTTCTGACTTAACAAAACGTGCTCAAGCTTTTCGTAAAACTCTCCAGCTGGAATGTATTCATATAGATGAGACTCTCCAAATTTGCTATTGTAGAAACGATATTTAGGATCCTCGTGATAATCGGGAGCTAGCTGCTTGTTTAGCTTATCCATAGTCACATTGTAGTACTTAGCAACCAGTTTTTTATTTTTGAATTCACTTACGCTGCTGATGAAAACCATCTTGTTGGTTCGCCCTCGAACCTTTAGACGGTAGCTGGTGCCCCATTTAATAGGTTTAAGTCCTAAACGTTTCAGTCCTTCAAGTTCGTGAGCAAGCATCGTTATATATCGCTGACTAAATTATCTTCTTATATTACTCAAGTTATAATAAGTTGAACTTTATATTATTAGATCTTGCCTTAGGATAGACTTATGGTTATAAATGTTGTATATTATAGAAGATACAAAAAAATATTTTTAATTAATTAGATTTTGATGTTTCTTTTTCAAATCGAGGTGGTAACTCAACTTTAGTAACCGTTTTATAGCTACGTTGTCGCTCGTGAATCTGATCACGATGCAAATAATCGTAAGCTTTTTGCTTTGCAAGCCGCGTTTCACGTGTCTTGAGATAATATTTCTTTTGTGCTTTTATCATAGCTGGTGTTCTGGTTGCTGTGCTGGTTGCTGGTTTACTCTTCTGATGTTGTTTCGATGGAACATCTGCTTCAGGGTCTAAGAAAATACTATGTCTTTTCGTTTTAATATGAACATGTTTTGTAGCAAGTGAGTATTTACCTCCACAGTCACAGTTAAACTTTGTGTTCTGTCGCTCTTTACTTCTCAAATCAAACTTATCTTTATTCTTTTTATAATATTCCTGGTTAAATTTCTTTATATTCTCTTTATTTTCTTCCTTGTACTTTTTCATTCTTTCCGAGTGCCTCTTTTTACTTAATGGGTTAATATCAAATGCTGAATATTTATTAACCACTGACTTTTTAAACTTATTAATCCAAAGCTGTTCATACGCCTGTAAATGTTTTCGATCAGATACATCGTATTCTTTGACCAAAATTATTTTAAACTTATCAACACCAAATTCCTTAAAGTGTGGAAATATTGAGATCTCAGAGCTAGTTCCGTTTAACCAAGATTTATATGATGATTTATGAAACTGCCAACGATATCTTAATTTGTTCATAGTACTTCCAACATAAGTCAGATCACTTTCAACGTGAATTATTCTGTAAATTCTACCTTTCATTGTTGTTGTTGTTGGTTGCGTTGGTGGGATATGTTGTTATATATACTTCTATATTCTTCGCTTAAGATCAAAATTTGCTTATAGTTGTAGTATATTTATCGCGCTTTTCTTTCTATAGAAATTTATTAAATAATTCGAGATCTGATCTTGATATTTAAATCATTATATAAATGATGTTGTCAGATTTGTATGTAAGATTTTTCGGCGACATTGTTTCTATAATCGTTCCTATGAATATTAGGTGCTTGATGACTTATGAAACATCTTCAGCTTAAAAGGAGTGTTCTATTCAATATAAGCTGTTTAGAGGTCTTGTCATTATTTTCACTCCTACATTTAAAATTGGATTAAATCTATGTTTAAACGCTTAAATGTAGGATTGAAATTTTTTGGTAGTCATTTCAGCTCTGATTTGACTACTCAGGCCACGACCTGCACTGCGACATCCAGGTGAGATACACTTGGCGACCGACCTGATGCTGTGGAACTTCTACAGCTCAAGCACGGGCCAGGCGTCTGACAGGTGCTGCTCTGGGGCCTTCTTCAAGGACCCGTTTTGCCACGGCCAGCGCATCCTGGTGGTGCACGACGATCTAGAAGGACTCGCTCATCGAACTAACCACGAACTACGAGTTCCTGGACGACGAGACCAAGATCGCGTGCTCGTACCCGCAGCTGCCACAGTCGGTGAAGACAGACGGCACGGTGGTGGTGGTCAACAGTGAGCTGGTGCTGACGGTAACCAAGGTGAACACGGACGGCATCATCACCCGCGCCTACAATCCGGCCACCCTGGGCGAGCTCATGAACATGAACCTGCCCGGCTGTAAGGTGCTGCTGCACACCCTTACCGCGAAGGAAGAGGTCGACCTCGGGAACTTCGGTCTGGTGCACGGTATCGACTAGATCTCAGCGTCGGTCGTGCGCCCAAGCCAGGACCTCGACAACCATCCGTAAGGTGCTTGGCCCCAGCGGCCGCGGCAAAAGACCATCCCGAAGATCGAGTCGCACGAGGGCATAGAGACTTTAACGAGATCATAGAGATGACGTGGATTGCATCATGGTTGCCCGTGGTGATCTGGACATGGAGATCCCGCCCGAGACGGCCTTCCTTGCGCAGAAGATGGTGATCCGCAAGACCAACCTGGCTGGCAAGCCAGTGGTGACCGCCACGCAGATGCTGGAGGCGATGATCAAGGCCCCACGCCCCACCCGTGCCGAGTGCACGGATGTGGCCAACGCTGTTCTAGACGGCACGGACGCCGTGATGCTTTCGGGTGAGAGCGCCAACGGCGACTACCCGCGCTAGGCTGTGGAGGTGATGACTGCGACGTGCCTGTAGGCCGAGACCGCCATAACTCAACGACGTGTACTAGTCGCTACGCACCGCCGTGCTGGACGTGAACGGCCTCATGCGGACGGCTGAGGCCGTGTGGTCGGCTGTGAAGATATCGACAACAAGATGCTGGTGGCTGACGGAGACGGGCAACACGGCCCGCCTGATGTCGAAGTCGCACCTGTAGATGCCGGTGCTGGTGCTGACTGCTTTGAAGCGGACGGCCCGCCAGTCGAAAGGTTTCCTGAAGGGTGATGTGGCTCGCAGCGTATGCTCGATGACCGACATGGACTCGATCTGGCTGGCTGAAGAAGGGCGACTGACTTTTGGATCGTTTTGGATGATTCGGAGACTTCTAAAATGTTTAAAACCTTTTAGAGCATTTTAGACATTTAAAACTCGTCCAATCCAAAACCATCCCTACACGACAGTCCTTGATGTTGCGGTGGCGGCAGTTGCCCAACCCGCACCACAGATCATCGCCATTGTCCACTGTGATTTCGTCGCACTGGTGCAGAGCTTTCGTTGTAGCGACCACAATAGTGGTTCGACGCCCGTTCGCGACTTCGATGAACATAGTCGCTGGTGCACAGAAATGATACGCGAAGCGCATTAGCCCATCCGTTCGCTCGGCATTTATCGCCACTCGAATAGGGTGACTAGGTACCTACGGCCGCTGAGTCATGACCAAACGGTAGCCTTCATTTCGAGGGTGGTTAGCGCGCACTGCGCTCACATGCTGCATCTCCCCCAGGTACTGACCAAGCACTTCCCCTGCCTCGATGTTTACGAAAGCAACTACAGACAGCGCCCTCGTTCGTACATTTCGCCGCAAGAGCACCTTGCCCGACTCTTCTAGTCCGTTCCCGCATTGACCACCGTAAGGGCAGCAATTGACGTAGCAGTACAGCTGGATGAGGGAGTTGCGGCTCGAACCAACTCGTCACAACGATGCACAACCACAATAGCCAAAATGCTCCGTCATTGGGAGGACCGATCCAAGAGGGTTGTACTGTTCTCGGAGGTGGGCTATACGGAAAGGTCACCGAACGGGGACAACCCGATCTCTAAGGCGTGCCGTAGGCTGGGTGGGCATAGAAGCCATCCGCAAAACTTGTGCGATCATGCCCGTAGGATTAATACTTAGGGTTGTTGTTACTGGCGCTGGCTTCGAGGTGGCCGGTTTGGATCAGTTGTAGATCGGCGCTCATGGGTCGTGGTGTGGCGCGCACGTGACACAAGACTTGCTTGTGGGCGAGCCGGAGAATTCTGGGCTTCGAAAGATGACTGACGACGAAACAGCCGCATTCTTAAGCGCTTCAGATGGAGGCGAGTTTGTCGCCGCCTTTACAACGCGAACTCTGCACTGCCCCCAATGCCGGGGTGGTGCTGTTCCCGTCGAGCTGTCAGAATCGTGAGACTTCGCAGCATCATCCGATCAGCTCGTGTCAGCAATAACATCAGCATAGGCTCGTGGTGCTCGTTTGAAGGAGTATTCTATTCGTCTCTCGAGGAGTCGATGCTGCAACGAACACGCCAGTACAGCGCTGAGTGTGCAAGACGAGCCATGACTTCTGCGTATGTAGAATGCGTTAAAGAAGCACACATAATTAGTCTCGCTTGAAGTGCTATAGCGTGCCTGTACGGGGGATGTGGATGTAAGTGCTGTGCAGCTGGGAACCTGTCGCCCTTGCCTGAAGGTTTGAAAGTGACATTATGTGGCCCTTGATGCCGCATCGGCTGAGAAATATTATGCAGAGATATATGGCGAAATAGTTATGGTGTCTTCTGCTGGATTGGTGGTCATCATATTCTATACAACAACCTAGATATTTGCATAAGATGGCTTCTTATGTGACGTAGGGTTATGTTAGTTTATCGAGACGATATCTACGCCTCACGAGATGTACGCTGCGGGTAAGCTCAACATAATTGATGTATGTGCGACAGGCAACTATGCGATTTTTGGTAGGCTTCCAATAGATGTAGCGACAATGCTAACAACTATCAACTTGTCCGTCCGGTTTTGACCTGCTCATGTCCGTCCGATGACATTGTTATCAGCCCCTATTGCTGCTCGAAGTGCTTCTATAACACCCAGGCCTCAATTATAGTCGCTACCTCCCCCACACCTCGTGCTACCTCGTGCACAGCTACAAACATGACTCGCCCGTCTAGTCGCCCGTCCTCGTAATGGCCCTCGGCCACCTTATTCGTTCCCACCGCTTGGCTAGCAGTGCGTCGATGCACCGCGTCATCGATCGTCTGCTTGGTCGACGGTGCCTCAATTAACCGCATCCACCAACCGTCCGCTTGGATTCCTTCGACTCCAACCTCAACTGCTTGCGCTGTACGCGCCGTCCCAACGGTGTCTGCCTTCATGAGTGCCGCAACTCACTTGCATGCTTGTCGTCCAATCTAACACCGACCTTGCGCTTGCCGTCCTGTTTAAGAGTGACTGGCGCTCGCCTCGCCATTGCCGCACACTGCTCCGTGCTCCACAGCTCTCACTTGGCACACGCGCCCGCCTAAGGTACTCCCCACGTGCCTCATCCTTCGTATTCGTAGCCTCCGAGCCGTTGATCTCATCGATTACACCCTTGCGCTAAGATCGCGTCTGCCAACCGTCGCTTTTAGCACCTTTCACGTCCGAACCTCGTCCGTCAGGCCGCCAGCTCGTCACCCGCAGCTGCTCGTCGGACTGTCGCCCGCTTTCCGGCTCCCGTGCTGCTGGCTCCGCCCGATCCATAATGCCTTCCTCCACCGACTGTTCGTGCACGCCACGTTGTCCTGGTCGTAGCCCTGACCTGTTGCACTAGCATTCAGAGCTACTAGTAGTAGTATTTATCCTTACTTTGGCTGAGTTCGTAGATGTTTTCACACGAAGATGACAACATACTCTCCGAAAGCTCCCAACGTCAGCAGGCTTAGCATATTCTCCAGAGATTCGCGATGCATTTTGATGTGCTTATGCACAACGCCAACGCACACAACTTTAACTGAAATACATTGAGTCATTGGCACTGTTTAAAAAGCCCACTTGTATACACTAGTAAATAAGGCTGACTGCTAAAAAAGAAGCGTCTCAGCTCACCTGGAAGTAGACACCGACCCACAGAGAGATGACATGCTGCAATGTCACAACTTATCGGTTCATTCATGGGTCAGGTCGAAGTCGCTTACGCCGAAGAAGACGACAGCGATGCACACGTCGATGCAAATATAATGTGGATAAGTAACAATTTATTTGAGGGGCCCTCAACTATGAGGAAAACAGTTCACGCAATGCCCATGTCATGTGGACTATCACCTATTACGTGTATAGATCGGTGCTAGTCCTCATTTGTGAAACGTTTCCCTAAACCTGGTCTAAGAAATATTAATCCGAGTAGATTTAGATATTTTTAAAATCCTTTTAGGTGAAAATCGCACATATCCGGCGAATACCAATTAGAAGCTTCATTTTGGCGATTTCAACTTCTACTGTTAACGCGTTGCTCCAGGGTTTTGAAACGAAGGCTACTACGTTAAAATGCTCCGTTTCACGCTTTTGTTAAGCTAGAATTCTATGTTGTCTAACAAAAAGTTGAGCTAGTGGCGTCTTAAAAAATGAATCCCAAATGCCACGCTTGGCCTTTCGAGGTCATATTTTTCCTCGATTATCATGCAGTTTGCCCCTTTGCCCATCGTTTTTCTAAAACTTAGGAAACACAATTTTCAAGTTTCGTTTAAATACGAATTAAAATGTTGACTTTGAGGGCTATTTCTCGAAGTGTCCAAAGTGTAAATAAGTAACATTATGTAAGCCTCTGACGCTTCGTTCCGCTTGACGGCAATGTATCTGATCGCTGGCGCTTGCCAAGTCCAATTTGCGTTTTAAATCAGCACTCAAACTCTGTTTTAAACACTAACCGGATTGGTTAAACTTCCTTAGGTATTAAGGGCGTTTTAAAGCCAATTTTAACTCGAAAAAAACTCCCGTATTCGCCGCAGCTTAAGCCGGTTAAACCGATGTTTCGCCAGCGAATCCTATATTTTTCCGCTGACAAAACATTACAACTACCCCTCCTCACTTGGCCTTGTCCTCCAGCATGCGTTTGAGCTGCTGGTTCTGCTGCTCCACATACCGCGCGGAGCTGCCGGCGGCTTGGCGGATTTGCGTCTCCTGTCACACGTCGCAGATCACGTGCATCAGAACCCGACGTCATCAAACCATTCTAAATCTAAAAATAAAGCTTTGGCTCACCTCTTTCTGGAAGTTGGCGTCGGCCCGACGCTCCGCCCATTTCATGATGTAGTATCCGCCCACTATTGGGGTGGTGAAGTAAACGAGTCCCATGACGCGCTGGCCGTTCTTGGACAGCGGGACGCGCGTGCTGTGGATCTTCTGCTTGAGCGCCTCGTGGCGAGCGCCCAGGCGGCGCAGGAACTCCATTTTCAAATCTGGCACTGATAAAACTAGAACGGGCTAAATGAACGGGAGGTGGTGTGATGCGCATCGGAATGATAGCGATATATGATTCTAATTTTATATATTAGCTAATGCTGCTATCACTTATGAATGATGGCACTCTTTCAGAATAGTGGCAGTGGACGCGAAACGACGCGAGCGGCGAGTGTATCATTCATTAGCACTCAGTATTTGCTACAGTATTTGTGTGCGTGATGGAGGGCGAGGGTGATCTGACGCACGATGAGAGCGGAGGTGCATTTAACTATGTGTGGCGATGGAAATTGGAATTGGGATTCTCGTTCATTCTGTTTGTTGTGGGTGTTTTGGGGGGCGAAGAAGCGTATCCGGAAAAATACGACGCCAGTAGCTACGCAAACTACACCCAGCAGCCCCAAGAAGGAGAGTCCACTTCGTACCAACAGCAGCAATATGACAGCTATGACGGCTATTCTGGTCAACAAAAGCGCAGGAGGCTGCTCCAGGATATGACGTCAGCTATGACTATCAATATGGCTACGATGCTAGCTACGAATCGGCTGCTGCAGGTGCAGGGCAGGACTATGGCTACTATGCTGTGGTGGAGGGGCTGAGTGTAGAACAGCAGACGTATGCAGTGGAGATGCCTGAGACGTGGAGCTATAGCCCGGCCACGGATGAAGGGCAGCAGAACTATCTGGACCAGCTCACCACGGAGCAAACTGGCGGATACTACTACGACGAGGAAGGAAATCTGATTGACGGGTATGGCGGTCTGGAGTCTCCTACGAGTGTATTTAATCAAGAAGCGTATTGGCAAACCGAACCAATCGACAACATTTCGTACTATGATGTACAAGCAACCCCGCCGGACAGCGCGGAAACAACGTCACTAGGAACCAGACAAGACAGCCCCCAAGATGCTACAGACACTGACGGTCTCATCCTCACGGAATCATCCCCTGCTGACACTTTGACTGAAGGACCTAACAGTGTGGCAACCTCTGAGACGTCATCGAAAAAGGCTAATAAGTCGGGTAAAGATGGCAGAACTGCATCGCCGTCGAGAAAAAGGTAAACCTAAGCGTGGCTTAACTTCACAAAGGATGTTAACTACTGCGTAAATACTCAACTGTCTATTCTTTTGCCTGCTGTGCGGTGTAGAAGTCGAGAAAAGAGCGTATACAAAAGCGCCAGGCTCTCTTAGAGAAGGAGGAAGAGGAAAAACTTAAGGCACAGGAGAGTGCAGAAGCCACAGAAGCTACAGATGCCGTTGGGACCGCTGCGAGTGCATCCATCGATGGAGTCAAGGCAACAGCTAAAACGAATAAGGTTTTGAGAAAATTAACATTTGTAGACCGGGAGAAAGCCAAGTTTCAACTGAAGATCCGCATCGCGAAAGCCATCAAACGAAATCGAATGCCTGTGCAAATTCGTATTCTGACGGCAGTACGTATTGCTCGTTATGAATTCACTTTGCGAAGACCACGAAAACTAAACTAATCTGAATGGCTGACATTTCAGACACGAAACCATCTCACTCCGATGGAGAAGTACTTTGGAAACACAAGCGTCGAGTGCGTTCTATCGGATATCTTTTGGGCTTCCATTAAGGGAGACCTTGGGCGCGTCCGTCATCTCGTTGAGGTTGAGGGTGAAAGTGCGACAGACAGCAAACTGGACCCGTGGGGAGTATGAAGCGGGGTTTATCGCATTCCCTCTGTGTTAAATGCTGTCATTCTAATGCTTTGTTTGGTGCTTTGAAATGAATAAGCAGCTCCACCAGACTCCTTTGCACTGGTAAAACATACCGTGAAATAGTAACGAAAACGCTCTAAAATAAGTTTTGGCTGTTGTTAGGGCTGCTAAGGGTGGATCAGTACTTGTTGTAAACTACTTACTCGCGGTCGGTGCCAGCCCGAGATCCCTAGACGAGAACGGGAGTTTGCCTTTGTACGTGATCACATTGCCGTGCTGTCGACCAAAACAATGAAGGTGATCATTTCATGACAGACACCTCTCATGCTGGGCGGGGCACGTCGATGCAAGTATTGTGCTGTTGCGCAGCTCTGACGTAAAGGATCTGTATGTTCAAGACTACGATGTATGTCTCCGTACTCTACCATATCAACATCAAACAGAGTTACAGTTACAGACTCATGGCGATAATTGCTGTGCAGGCAGCAATGTGTCCACTTGACTGGGTAAATATTCGTGGTCACACGAAGCTGCTAAGGGCGATCGAAAAGGTAGTTTTTCATTTCAACTAGTGCTCATTTGGGTATTGACTTACGTTGATTGTCGTGGATCATTTCAGTACCAGGACTCACTGTGGCTGCCGAAGTTTGTTGAAGACCTTATCCGAGGCATTGTGCGCTACAAGATCAAAATATTTAAGGACCTGCCGAAGAAACCTGTTGCGAAAGGTGCAACCGATGGTACTAGCGCAAAACCTGAGACCTCTACCCCTGCTGAACCATCAGCCTCAGGTGTCGACAAAACTGCGGATACAGCGTCTGAAAATCAGCCTAAGGATGGTGCAGTCACCACGACAGAATCAGCGACTAAGAAGTCGCTGTTAAAACGTGCTACTACCGAGAAGAATCGAAAGCCTGCGCGGGAAAACAACGCAGCGTCCTCGAAATCGTTGCGCTAGTAAAAGCTAAGTCAATACGTGGTGAATTCATCAACCGAGACCACTTCACTCTATCCCAGCTCAGTCTGCCAGCCAAAACCCGGCTCCTCGAATCCTCCGGGCTGACGCATCCTTGACTACCTCGAGAGCTGCCTCAGTTTAGCCACGCATAAAGACTTGGACGGTAGCAGTTGACAGTTTTATAGCTGGAATCGCAACTGCAGTGAACTTCTTGTTCTTGTCGTTGCAAGTCTTGGGCTCATGAGGTCAAGTTGTAATGTGCCTAATAAAACGTAAACCACATCAATGGTTAACAGACATCGTTATTAATACAAGAGCAATTATAAAAGCTTCACCGATTCTGCTAGATTTCAGATGTTGTGTATCATGTGACTACATAACCCTCGTCTAGCTGGTAGCATCTCGCGTCACTAACGCCAAATTCCAGGCTTGGTGTCAGCTTTACTTGGTGTCAGCTTTACGAGACCACTACCGTATGTACCTCATTGCAGTAGTTAAAAGCGCTGTGGTCCACCACGTTACAGCAACACATATTGGAATGCACTTGATGATCAAGGTCAGCAGAGACTCTGCCAGAGAGGGGTAGCTTACCCGGCCGCAGCCTACTACAACTTCACCGATGCCCGCATCACCCAGGGTATGTCATCGCTGTCTCTGAGGGTCTAATCCGTTCAAATTGATCGGATGGAAAATCTGTAAATGCCGTGCGGCACGAACTTGGACAAGGGGCAGGAGTGCAACAATTGAGAAAGAACGTACTGAAGGACATATAGCATAAGCAAAATGTTTCCTGCACTATGACGAAAGCTCCACCATATCCTCAACTTTAACTTTGAACCGCTTGGCTTTGGTGAAAGCCTGCAGTTACTCTGAGTGCATCCTCCACTCGGTCGCTTCCGCGTGATTTCGTCAATGGTTTCATCCACTTCTCCCGCATCGCCATCAAACACTGTCTTGAGTACCGTTCTGGAAGCCGACAGGCGAACACGCTGGATGATACGCCAACGTGCCATGGAACTGCTCAGTCTCGTTTCGGCTCAAGATGAAGCAGTCATGCGGCACCTCATAATTCGCCAGATTCGATGGCGCAACGGAATTCATGATGCCTCGCACCAACCGCGCACCACTATCCACGAGAAACTGTGGGCAAACCGCCAACTGACTAAGATAGTTTCTTGCGTGACTTGGCTGGAATTTTCCGAATTGTCGTTTTCGCTGATCGACAAAGACAACAACGTCGCCAGTCGCAGCATCCTTCAGAGCAAAAATATGTCGACACCAGCTCCGACATCGTCATTCACTACAATGTATTCACCCGACGTCCAGTCGATTTTTTCCAATGGGTTCCCCTTTCGTGGAATGAGCGGAGGAGTTAAAGCATCAAACACGCCCGCACACCGAATCACTCTTGACGGAACAAGTTTCACGGAGATGGCACTCGTTTTACCAGACATCAGAGCCCCAGGTAGAAGATTTTTCAGCGTCACAGTCGAGTGCCCAAGCACCAGCAACGCATTGATTCTTACTGCATAGAAGCAAGCACCAAACATCTCCCACGACTGCCACGGCTGAAGGTCAAACATTGTTAAATCCACCATATTCCTCATGTCGTTCAATGCCAGCGCGAAGTATCTTTCTGCAACGGTTGTGACCCCATCACGGCTCAATCGAACACTATGCAACAACGCATACGGAACTCGAACATCATACTCTCCAGATTTTGAAGATTTGCGCGGAATCAGCAAACATAGTGAAGAATCCCGAAGCCTTGACCACTTGAAATTCTTATCAAACGCGTCATGTGGGTCAACCGTTTGTCCCGATACGGCAAAAGCTGCCAATCGGATGAGCTGTGGGGTTTCAAGTGTGCCCAGATAACACGTGACGTACGCTGACCAAATTTCCACGAAGCACTTGTTGATGTTGTCCAAATTCACGGGCTCCCCTTGCACGCAAGTCTTTTTACTGCCGTCAGATACTGGACAACCCACCGCGGAACGCCGCCAAGAATGAACAGATGTCGGCAAATTTGGGCATGACTCAGCAGACCAGCATAGCTCGCGTTGCTCTCTACAATGCTGAACACTTGATCCATTGACAAGAGGTTCATCGGGAGTCGCTCGGTCACGTAATACGAGGAATCAACAATTAAATTGGGTTCAATGACACCCAAATTTGTCCCCGCAAACATGGGCAGCAAAACCAGACTCGACGACTGCAAGCACAGCAAAGCTCCAATGACCTCCACGAGCTCACGTACGAGTGACGTGTTGGGATCTTCTCGACGAGCACCAATCTTTTCAATCTTTTGATAATCATCAATGCCGAGAAAGAGATACAACGTCGCTGGTTCTTGCAGTTTCTCACGCAGCTTGCGCTCGATGACTTTGACGGCACTTCTAAGCGTCAGCTGACCCCAGTGCGCGGCAATCGCGACGCGAACCACTTTTCGAAAGAATGCGAGCAATTATTGTCCAGAAAAAATCGATACAAGAGCCGCCACGAGAAAGACGCCTCAATCGGCATCGTTTGCTCAACTGGTCGGGGACTAAACCCGTTGAAGTACGGAACAATCACACTGGTAACGTGGTCCAATTCATGCAAAATCGTGCCACCTTCTTCCAGCATACGCGTTTTCCCCAGACCAGAAATGCCAGAGCAAACAGGGATTGCCACCTCGGCGCGATCAGTTGCGGAACTTCTCGCATGTTTGATAATTCTCTTAAAGCAGTTAGATGCCGTCTCAATCGCTTGCTCCCGCCCCACCAGGCGGAACTCTAAACTTTCTTGTGCCAAAATGTGAGGACTTGAAACAATTGCCTCCTTGTTGGTCATTTCACTTTCCAAGAATACGAGGAGATGGTCGCACGAGCGAAGAAGATTCACTTCAGGACCAATCGGTACCGCAACTGCCACTTCTGGGAGTTCCACCAACACGTGAATCTCTTCTTTGTCTCCGGGCTGGAAATCTGGCCCAAGCAACTCCGCCTTATTGAGCTTCCACGACGGTCTCATCTCTTCATACTCGGAGCTCTTGCCAGCTTGCAACAAGTCCTCGACACTGTAGTCATGCTTGAGCCACGCGCCGTTCTTCTTCGCCAAGTGCAGCGTCAAAGTGGCTGGATCAACCTTAAAGCGATTATTGACGTTTTTTCTCATTCACGATTGCCTTCTGCAGCGCCTCTACATCTGCACCACGCTCGATGGCGACGGAGAAGACGCTCCCTTTGCCATACACCGCGCAGTTCAGCTTCACCTCGTCCATGTGTCCTGCTCACCAGAAAGTTCGAGACTGAGAAACGAAGAGAAGGAGAAGAACAGAGCACTCGAGACCCTCCTCAACTCGATGATACCATTGACGTGACTGACGACCGTTTTTAAAAACTGGGAGGCGCCTCCATCGCCTGGAAAAGGTCAATTGCAGAGTGAGAGAGTTTGATTTGGTCGCTTTTCAATTCTTTCACTAAAGCCTAATCTAACGGCCGGAAGGAACCTAGTCTATTAGGTCTGTTCATTGCTCGCGGCAAAGCAGTTCAAAGCGCTGTGGCCTACCAGGTAACAGCACGCCATATTGCGGTGCGCTTGTCAATCGGCGCTTGATGATCGAGGTCAGCAGAGAGGGATAGCTTACCCGGCCACACTGGGCCACAGCCTGAGCCAACCAAACTTCATGCACCGGTGCCCGCAATCATGGCCCCATCATCACTTGCCTAACTCCCGTGCCATCATGGCAGCTCGTGCATAAGGTGTGCAAGAGGGCAAGTTTACCGACACCGTGTAGAGTCGACAGCATACTGCAGACAATCCTCTTCTTCGTGGCATCCCATATATTGACGCCCTCTGGTTACTAACCAGTGGTTAGTGCTGTGAGACCCCTCTCCTGATGACCGTTGGTTTACAAAACCAAGTCAAAACTCCCTCCGACCTCTAGATTGTGCTTTGTGATACAAAACCTCGCATATCACTAAGTAGAGGTAACTTTGAACTCGGCCATTTCGTGAAGCACGTCTGAAGAACTCCTCTCACTCTGCATCGATCGGAAGCCTCTTACTGCCGCGGATGACACGCCCATCGCATCGGCGTGATAAAGAGCTTGGCCATCCACTGCAGTCGCTCCTGTAGTTCCTGGGCAGTAAGGTCTGCGGCTCTCACCAGCGTATCAGCCATCTCTTGCAGGTCTTCCTCCTGCTCGTTACTACACTCAAGGCTGTCCTCCTCAACCTCAGCTGAAATCACAGCCTGCAAATGAAGGTGTTAAAAGACAGAATGGCTGGGCTTCAAACTTTATTCCTTTTATTCTCTTAATGCCCTCTAATAGACTGGTGTGCTCAGTCGCTGGCAAAACGAGAAGTGAACTCCTCCGTTTTGCCGCAAAGACCATCATCGCACAAGCGGATGCTGCCCGCCCAGGGGCCCCCTGTGCAGGCAGCGTTCTTATATATGATTGGCTGGTTCTTAAAACCATGTGATTTGCTCTTCCCATCTTGGGAAGACGGGCTATCTAACAGCTGCACACTTCCTTTCTGTATAGGAACAGTGGCCTAGGTGTGGGCCATTGTGTTATCCAACACTCCCACTAAGTGTTCACCGCTGTTAGCAAGCTTTTCACGCCAATTTTATCTCTCAAAACTGTAAACTGTTTTGTAGGAAGAGCCTTTGTCAATATGTATGCAGCCATGCTTGCTGTAGGACAGTATTCTATGAATAGGCGACCTTCTTCCACCAGATCTCGAGTAAAAGAAACTTTATCTGAATGTGCTTGCTAGCTTTATGGTTCCCTGGGTTCTTAGTTACACTGATAGCTGACCTGCTATCACACCATACTTGCACTGGGTTTGTTTGATTGAAACCCATTTCCGATAGCAAGTGCCACAACCATTCGCTCTCTTTTGCACCTTCGCTCAGTGCGATTAGTTCCGCTTCTGCAGTTGAAAGGGATACGCATCCTTGTTTGCTACTGCACCACGATATGCTACAGCCTGCCATCTTGATCACATATCCAGTGATTGATTTACGTTCTTTTGATTGACACGCGAAGCTTGCGTCTGTGTACACTTCATACGTCACGTCTCTTAATTTCCCATCAAGTACTAGACCGTACGTCGACGTCCCTTTCAAGTATTTAGCACTCTCCTGGCTGCTTCCCAATGCGTTTTATTGTAACATGACAAGAACTTACTCAATTCCCTAACTGCATTTGCAATATCCGGTCGTGTACCTCTCACTAGGTACTGTAGCGACCCAACTAACCCTCGGTAGTCAAATTTCTGGGCTGCGATCTGATCGGCAGTCATATTTGTTTCAGGCTCTAACTCAATGCCTGTGACTTGAGGTGTCGCTACTGCTGAGCTACTCTCAATGCTGTACTTCTTCAGCAGCTCTAATATACTGATGTTGCGAGATCGACATTGTCTTCTCTTCTCTGTTACGTCGGACTTCCATTTTCAAAATGTAATTGATATCTCCTAAGTCCTTCATCTTAAATCTCATAGACAATTCGGTCTTGATTTTGTTAATTAGTCTCATGCTTTTGGACATGATAGTCAGGTCATCAACGTACACCACAATGATGATCCATTCAACTCCCACTTTTTGTACGTATATGCAATATTCTTTGTTGCAACGAACACAAAACCCATTGATGTGAGAAACTCGTTGAGTATCCTATACCAAATCCTTGGTGCATGTTTCAGTCCGTAAATGCTTTTCTGAAGTTCGCACACGAAGCCCTCTTTACCAGGGGCGTGATAACCAGGTGGCTGTCACATGTAGATGCGTACATCTCCATCCATGGACCCGTTCAGAAACGCCGTATGAACATCCATCTGATGGATGTGGCAATCCAATATAGTGCTAAGACAAGTCGAAGGGATTCAAACCTTGCCACAGGTGCGTACACCTCATCACAACCAACGCCAAACTCTTGATGATTACCTTGAGCTACAAGTCTCGCTTTAAACCTTTCCACGATACCATTTGCATGATACTTTACCACGAGTACCCAGTGGCACGGCAGTGCCTTTTTCCGGTGGTAGTCGCACTAGTTTCCACGTGCCGTTGTCTATTAGCGAATCATACTCAAGGTCTAAAGCTTGCCTCCATTGTTTCCTATGTGGTCCTTGTAATGCCTCCCTTAAATTCCGTGGAATTGGAATCTTGTTTTGAAGTACATCGTGCTCAATTGCTTTATCCAATTGT
Source organism: Phytophthora constricta (assembly GCA_011947335.1). Classification (NCBI taxonomy): domain Eukaryota; phylum Oomycota; class Peronosporomycetes; order Peronosporales; family Peronosporaceae; genus Phytophthora; species Phytophthora constricta. Next base: position 19,144 of record JAAVTI010000847.1, read on the forward strand.
GCTTGGTAGCACGTGTAGTCCCAAATTTAGCAGGCATTTTTGTCTCACGTCGTGGGCGCTTTGGTGCTTTAGCAGATGCTCCCACTGCTTCCACTAACCCTCGCTTCTGTTTTAGGAGCTCCCACTGTCCTTGCGGAAACCAGAGATATTCCTGGTTCTCCCACTGTCTGGGTAGAGCTAGCGGTTGCATCATTTGCCTTTGTGTCTGTTCCAAAGGCCCTCAGTACGATGTTAGCACTGTACTGTGTATCGAACATCACATTTCTCGAGTGCATGAACCGGTTGTTACACACATCAAGAAGCCGATAGGCTTTATATCATCCGAAAACCCCAGAAACTTGCACTTAACTGCTCGAGCAGACAATTTCTTGTCTTTTCGACGTTCTACTGGTACATGTGCAAAGCAAACGCTTCCCCAAATCTGAAGGTCACTTACATTTGGTGGTTTTCCATAGACCATTTCAAATGGTGTATTATTACCCAGCCTGCTCATTGGCGTTCTGTTTTGTACATAGGTCATATACATCAGTGCCTCAGGCCACCGACGTTCAGCCATTTCAGCATCCTTTAGTGCACAACGTACTTTGCCAAATTTTGTTTGGTGATCACGTTCTGCCGCTCCATTCTCTTCTGGGCAGTAAGCATTGGACTATTGAAAAGAGATTTCTTTGGTTTTACAAAAGTTTTTAGTGCCTGATTCACAAACTCAGTCCCTCCATCAGATCTTATGCGCCTTATCGTAAATTTGCCTTCACGCTCTAACTCCATGAGTAGAGTTTTTACCTTGTCATTGACTTCTTCTTTGTTGCGTAGTACATACGTCCAACGCCATGATGTTTGATCGTCAATAATACTAAAAAAATAGCGAATGGATCCGACAGTTCCATACACACCCATTCGTTTCATAGGTCCGTTTGTGTCCATGTGTATAGTGCTTATAGGGTGCTCGTCTCGAGATCCCTTAAGATTTCTGTAGGACATTCTTCTCGTTTTCATCTCTGCATAGGTTGAGCTAAAGAAGTTTATTCGTCTTAGCTTTGTGCTCTCTGCGTACGGGATACCTTCAACCAGTTGGTTGCTCGTCATGTCAATTAACTTATCCTTATTAACATGGCCTAGCCTAATATACCATTCTTTCATTAGGCTCTCTAGTTTGCTTAAGTTTGGTATGGCTAGCGGTTTGCACGGTGTTGCTTTAATAGCATTACACATTGCTTGCCTCTCCCTCATAGTGGATGCTTGGATATAGTATGCCCCTTGATAAGCCTTAGTCACAAATATTAGTTTGTGTTTCCATAATACAAATTTATACAGTCCGATACTACTTTCAATAATTTGGTACCCTGCCCTTTTAGCCAATACTCACTCAAGATATTTGACTTGGCGTTAGGCACTAAAGCTATGTTGCCAAATTGTACCGGTTTGACTCCAGTTGGTCCCATCAAAAACAGTTTCACAGTACCAACAAATGTATTTCTCAGTTTAGAGCCCTGTCCAAATGTAAATATGTAGTCTGAGTTGGGCTGCTTGGTCACAAAGACTCCTTCGCATGCTGTTAAGCCATATCCACATTCTGAATCCAAAACCCATGAGGTAGCCGTTTGCCCTGTCAGCGGTTTCAACAGAAAGGGGTACAGTCGACTTACCGAATCTTCGAATGCTATCCCCTTCGTTTCCACGTCCTCAGCTGCCTTCGCGACCGTCGAATTGCTGACCGGAACTACCGTGTCACCATCGAATTGGTCCAAGTCTTCACCATCCTCCGAAAACCCCGAATCGGATGGCTTTGGCGAATCCGGTGTCGCGTCTCTGCCCGGTGTAACCGACAGATCGTCAGACGTTGGTGTCATACCCGCGTCTTCATCCGGTGTACGGGGCACAGTCTCAGTGTTCAGCCGTTGTAGGCTCGCAACATCCACCAGGATTTCCTTACGGGCTGGTTGTTGAGCCGGCTGCTCCTTCTGCACTCGTGCATGGTCCGTCTTACGGATCTTGAGCGGCCTTGGTTCGCTGTAGATGTTCTTGCGACCGACACCCAGCTTGATATCCGCCTTTCTCTTGGGGCAGTCCCGTTTAAAGTGGGGCCCAATCCAATTCATGTCGTTATGCACGCCGTTGCAATAAAAGCACGCGTTCACACGCTCGTCGTCCATAGGAAGCGGCCCAGCCTTTCGCTTGCCAAACTTCTTAGATTGCCCTTTCTTGTCTCCAGCGTAGCCCTTGGCCACATAGTTGACCGGCACTGGTTCTCTTATAGGCTGTGCTGCAGACTTAATCATCGCTCGGATGTCGTCCCTGCTCTTGTTACCGAAGATGGACTTCATCTTTTTCTCCACTTTCTCCAGGGTGAACTCATCAGGCGTAAATGTCACGCTTGGCCCCCACAAATGGCTTGGTAGTAGAGACAGCACCTTGCCAATCATTAGCTGGCTCGGAATCAGGTGCACCCTCAGTGTCTCTTGCCCTTGGCGATTCGGGCGGTTACGAATAGCTCGCAGGCGCTGAAAAGCTCAGCCACGCTTTTGAAATCCATGCCAGGGCAGCCTCAAACTCCTGGATCATTTCCACCATGCCCATGGCGTTGTTTTGTCCAAATTCGCCTCAAGTTGCTGCCAGAAAGCTGGTATGCGTTGCGATGCAATCGGAGTGCTCAATTGCGACATATAGTCGTGTGGTAGCGTCTGATTGAACAGATCCCTCAGGTACGATTCATGTTCCACCAGGGACGCGGACTCCAACACATGTCGATTACGCGCAGTCTCATCTGCGTCTCCAGCTGGATCTGGTATCTGGGCCAGACGGGTCAGCAAATCCTCGTAACCTAGCCGAGGCGGCGTGCATCCAGCTTGAATCTCAGTGACTCGACGACGATTGGTCAATCGCGTCAAGTGCGCCAGCACTGCGTCTTTCCACCGCTGAAAGTCGCTTGACTTGCCATTGAATTTCAACCCCGCAAAGTCTGCCTTGTTGTCCTTAGCCATTGTCGAGTACTCAATACTTGAAATGTTAAAAGACAGAATGGCTGGGCTTCAAACTTTATTCCTTTTATTCTCTTAATGCCCTCTAATAGACTGGTGTGCTCAGTCGCTGGCAAAACGAGAAGTGAACTCCTCCGTTTTGCCGCAAAGACCATCATCGCACGAGCGGATGCTGTTCGCACAGGGGGCCCCTGTGCAGGCAGCGTTCTTATATATGATTGGCTGGTTCTCAAAACCATGTGATTTGCTCTTCCCGTCTTGGGAAGACGGGCTATCTAACAGCTGCACACTTCCTTTCTGTATAGGAACAGTGGCCTAGGTGTGGGCCATTGTGTTATCCAACCCTAGGCACGCAAGCTGGAACGTCTTCTGAGCCCAGTGGGAAATATGGCTTTGACTGGCAGAGAGATAGTCGTCCTGATGACGACAAATCTGCAGCCACTGGGCATTGATGAGCCTGATGCGGGTGCTGGATGGCTTGGGGGCGATGTCATCGTGTGAGCTGCAGCAGAAGCATGTCAAATGTACCCCTTACATGGTACAACTCTTGATAATGATACCTCTTGCTAGTGACAAAAACTCTTTTTCCGAGGCTATCACTAAGAAGAGGATTGTTCGCAGTTCGAAGTACTGTCGTTTGAGGCAGTGTTCCGGAGGTCATCGAGTAACATTGATGCAACATGCTCTCTACTGGGATTACATCGAGTGACATTCGCGCAACACACCAAATTTATTTAGAGTTGAAAATTAGGCGCCTAAATAGACTAATTAGATCTAATTAGGCATAATAGACCGTTTTTAGGTTTCTTATAATATTGTACATTGCAGCTATTCTGATGGGTGGATTATTCATTATTCCAGCACATCCATTGGCGGGTTTCAAACCACCAATCTGCCCGCTTTCTGTATTATCGAGCGAGTTAAGCGTAACTTCACGTTTACTCGTCACGATAAAATCGACCAAAGTGACTTGACCTCGAATAATCCATAAATTAGCGAGCACGTCGAAATAACTAACCCATTATTGTGGCTAGATTTAAGACAGAATTACGATGGCAGAATCATTAAATGGACAACACTAATTAGTGTAGCATAAGTATTGTTTTGCAGGACACCCCACCCCTGGCAACAACTATGCGTCAACAAGAGCCAATCAGCGAATTGTTTCATATGATCTCCCGTATTTTCACTAATCACTTACCGATAGGGTTAGATATATGAATTGCCAGCTTATTTCCGGAATTGTCCGGAATCTGATCTGCTTACACTGTAACAACCTATACAAATATCAAATGTAATGCTCGATTACCGGATAATGTAACATTCTCCGGAGACCATGTTGAAGTGTAACCACCATGCAGGCGTCTGAACGGTCCAAGATAGCACAAACTGCGCGTCGCTTCCTGCTGGACAGGTGTAATGCGCCGAGATCCGCGAGGCCTAGACACGCCTGCAGGAACGCTCGGGCAAGAACACGCTGCTGTGAAGGTCTTCAATGAGTTTCTGGCGTCCGCTGAACTTAGCAGCGCTTCCTTGATGCACTCGTCTCAGTCGCAAGAAACTAGCTTACCATTAAAGAATTTCTACTCGCTACTCACTGCGTTTTCAATTTTTTTACAGACGAAGAAAAGTGGTAAAGCTCGTGCAGTTGATGGGTTTTTATCGAAGTCAACGGCACTTGGCTACTTCTCTCAAATTGGTAATCTACTACGCAAGCGCTACAAAGATTCACTTTCAGACTCAAAGCGCGTCTCTCAAATACGTGACAAAATGGCTAGTTCAATTGAGGAGCGCAACCTTCGAACAAATGTGCAGACAAATGCCGCTCCTGGCTGTACTATAAAAGACCTGTGTTTATTGGTGGAAAATTTACTAGTGCGCGCGGATGTTGCCACGGGAGTCAAGTCCGTGCACGATGCTGCTCTACTTACTATGATGTGGCATACATTTGGTAGGGCGATCGATACCTGTTTTGCGCGAAAGCATCAGCTTTCGATTGCTGCTTCTGGTGAGCTGTTTTTACGAATTGCCAGGATTAAGACATCGGTAGTTCAAGGAGTGTCAATCTACAATGCGAGAGAGCATTGGCAGCAGTGCATGCTGCATGCGTTCGGTCTACTCTTTGATTGCTGCGAAGAGCCATCTGAGTATCTGATACCTCTAGTCCCAAGGTATGCAGTGTCAGATCTGCCCGGAGGGCAGACGTACACACAGGAGGAGGCTGTTGTATACTGGGAAAGCCTGGAGAATGACGACGAGAGTGCGAGAAAGCCCATGGCAAAACGAGAGCGCAAGCGGCCCAATATTGCCGGCTATATTACTGAGGTTATCCGTGATACTTTGAAGCTCATGACGCCAGCACAACAACAAACCATTACGCCGATTATGACAATCCATTCGCTTCGACGGGGCGCTGCAGCTTATGCTAACGCATTGCCCAAACTAGCAATCCAGTGGATCTCTACAAGGGGTGCTTGGCTGTTAGAATCACCCACGAAAGTACATTGGGACAACCACACGTGAGGATCAGAGTGTTGGGAAAGTATTAGCAGGATACGATGCACCCGACTTATCTGTGTCAACACCGACTATCCGCGATCTGCAGCAGCGCCTCTCAGTTGCGGAGTTCGGCCAGCTGCTAACTCTCCGCGACGAGCTATACCAGCATGTCCTTGGGTCGCCTGATGTCAGATGTAACGTGCATCTCGATGTCGTAGATGCCACGTTCGCGGCACTGCTCATGCAAATGAAGTCCGTCCTCCAGCCCAGCAGCAGCCCCAACGCTGTGCTAACACGCTACGAGTATCAGCTGCATCGCTCCATCGCCGCCACCAACGAGCGTCTTGGCAGTCACATCAGCACCACGCTATGCTGTGAATGGGGGAGCATCTCACTGTGCGCTGGCGTACGGAAAATCACGCACAAGTAAGCCATGTTGTCACAGGAGGCGACACACTTCTCGCATCAACAATGGAAAACATGCTCAATCAGTTAGTTCAGATCAGCGACAGACTGGCGAGACTAGAGGACACAATAACCAAGACACCTTCTCCCGCAACCTGTTCGTGCCCTCCCGCTGCTCTTGATTGGGTCCCGAGCTCTATCTCTTATGCGGCGCCTCCAGCTCCAGCGATGACATCCACGCTTGCCGGGTGTTTTCTGAACTGGTACACTAACAGAATATCGGAAACTGTTAAGGGTAAGCGCGAACAAAACCAACGAGCGGACGCAAAAGCCGCCGTCAACATAATGTTTGTACTGTACCAGACCCCGTGCACAGTCACCGAGCCTCCCCCTCGATCTGACGCAGCGGCGTACCAAGTCTGGAAGCACGCACGCTGGGACCTCGCTCTATCGCTGGACCGCACGGCAAACGAGCGACTGCACGCATGGGGGTAGGAAGCCATCCGCGAAGGCATCGTCGTTTCGCAAACGCTGGCGTGGACTCAGAGCGTCGAATTCAGCCGCCTACAAAGCGCTTGGCGAGCAGTTCCTTGCCCTAAAGTCAAACGGTTCCATTGTTGACGCCTGTACACCTGCGTCTCATCAGTGGACTGCTATCGACCTTGCGTAATACCTGCAACACATACGCCTAACCATTAACGCACAAGGTTGCTGCAAAACAAGATACTGGAGGCTGGAACCGAACCAGCAACCTGGAGGCCGAAGCCTCCTGCTCTACCATTGAGCTACTCCAGTGTGAGTCCTCGATCATGAATTATGGGCCTCTACATGAACACCAAACATACACGAACCTACATTTAATACACAAGCACGACATTACACCACAAATTATTTGTACATGTACCTCATTACTTTGACTTCGTGCCACCGTCGAAATAGCTGTCGCCGTCCCGTCCGCACCTCGTCCGACTGCTGTCCACGCCCTCGCCGCAGTCCACATCCTCGCCGCAGTCCTCCACGCACTCCTCCCCACTGCAGTCGCCCACGCAGTCCTCCGCAGTCATCGACGCGGGCGACGCGGTGCCGTCCTCCGCGTCGCCGTCCTCCGCTGCCGTCGAGCCGCTATCGTCCAGCCGTCCGCGCAGTCCAACCCGCACTCATCACCGCTGTCGTCCGGCCGTCCGCGCAGTCCTCGCCGCCTTCATCGCCGCTGCCGTCCCCCGCTCCGCCGTCTAGCCGCTGCCTTCGTTGTCTGACGTCCGCCGTCGCCGACCCGTTTGTCCTCCGCGCTGCCAAAAAGCGAATGGTCAGAAAGGAACCCCTCAATAAAGTACGACGATTTACCCCTTTCACTCCCGTCCGGAATAAATACTTACATTGGGTGGGTGGCCTTTTTCCTGACTGGCCCTATACAAATTTTATGATGAGCGTCCGGAATGGTTTCCGGAATCTGACAATTACTGTAACCAAACTGATTGTTTTCTTTTATTTGTGACGAAGTGTCTTGACTTGAGCCCATGCGCTGAAGAATCTCGTCCAGCTGGTGCGTGGACTGGATCATCAGTTCCAGCATCGCTGACGCGTCGGCCTCTTGACGCGCTTGGGACTCCTGCCTCGTGGCCTGCATTTTGGAGTGAAAGGACGTTGAAGATAGACGGAGGTCAGGGGTAGTGTAGCTGACTGATTAATTCCGAAAACATATATGTTGCAGGGTTTTCTTTAAAACACATTTTACGGCACTTTAAAACTTATGGCGGTAACGCAACATTAACTAATTCCTGCCAATTTTACTTCCAGATTTGCAGCGGACTACTCAGGACCACTCTCGATCCTCAGCAGCCACCAAGCAGATCACACCCGGTGGATGTTTGGAAGGCCGCAGTGAAATCCCAGGGCATACGATGTTCAAGTATAAGTCTGAAGAGTCGCAGCACAGAGACGAAGATGCAGGACGGGAGCAAGGAGGCTGTGGGAGCGAGCAAGGTGGAGGAAAAGAAGACCAGCGCTCGGGGTGGCAACGACGACGCCAAGACAGCAGGACGACTGGACTACGGTGTCCCACAAGTCAAGAACGGCTGCAGCGAAGGGGGCTCTATAGCAAGTGCAGAGGAGTTCGACACGACGAAAGGCAGCGCCTCTGAGCGGTGCCCAAGCAACGAAAACCGCAGGGAGTGGCTCGTCCACCGGGGTGGGGTGGCCGAGGAATGGGCAGTGTGACAGTGGTGAAGATCAAGGCGATGGCAAGCAGATCTTTCACAGCTCAAGGACTACTTAGTAGCTCTAGTGCCTGCCCAGTATGTGACGCAGCAAGCCATACGACTGCGAGATCTGGCCCAGGAGCGACGATTCCAGGCCTACAAGAAGAGACTACCAAAGAGTGAGCGCGGCACTGACGAGGCTACGCTACGTGAGGCATGGAGCGATCTAGCCACGGCGATGCAGCGGGAAAAACACTACCAGCTAGAAAGCCACTGGGACCGGACGATAGAGGAACATCACGTCAACTTCGCAAGCTGTTGGGCAAGTGGATTATGGAAGACAAGATCCCTCAAACGGAGGTGGAGAACAGGATGAGATTCCTGCACGTACCAGAAGGAACGGGCTCGGCTACGAGTCCAGGATTGGGACATGCAAAGACAGGTTCGTACCTCGGAGCTGTGCAACACGGAGTGACGACACTGACGAGGGGGTTGAACATCGGAGGAGTATTAACGGCTCTACGAGCTGTGCACCAGCACAGCTGACCACTCCAGGCGGCGAACGCCAGACGAGGACAAAGCGTTGTGGGCCATCGTCCATCACGAGCTCGAAGTTCCGCTCCGCCCCTTGTCTCCTACAAACGATGACGGCTGAGGAGCGAGCGCGCTTTGTGGAAAAATTTCTAGCAGTGGAGTATACTCTGTATGCCCACTTGGAACCGGGACAGCGTTTTGGAGACAACATGACCAGCCAAGGAGGTCCACGCTGGTCCGGAAGCTGCTCCTGTACAGAAACAGGAAGTCCAGCTCTTCAAACAAGTCATTTCTCAGTTTTCTCTGGATATGGCGATGCGGATGGTGTCAGCCACCTTCAAGGGCAAGAGCGCGGCGGCTGAATGGGTGGGATGGCAGATTCCGCTGGCGTCCAAGCTATTACCACTCATTGACTACGATCATCAGCGCGAACTGGCAAAATTAACCAACGAGGCGGTGCGTCTCGACTACTACCACTTCTCGGTGGCGGTACGAAGCGGCACGGTAAATTCGCAGGCCATGCACTGGATGCTCGAACAGCAACTTGGATTACAGGTGCAGCAGATGGATCACCCGCCGTCCACCAAATGCGGCCTGAACGACAAGGAATGGATTGTCTCCGCGACCAGAGCATGAGGCGGCTCACTACCCTTCGAACGGACACGACAGAGATTGCAATTCATCATCATGAAGTCTTCTTTTTCTGGCCATGCAAACTCTGCTACTCACCAGAACACCCCACCAAGTACTGTAGAGTGCAGGCAGCGCAAATTGAGCATGTGCGAGAGTCGCACACCCGCCATCTCAAGTCCTTCGCCCCGGCCAAGGACAAACAGCGAAATAATACTGCGAGCGACAAGGCTGTGCAGTCCACGGAGGACTTGCTCAAGCAGCTACTGCTGCAGGCGGATCGCAGAGTAGATCGAGCTGAGAACCCGGGACGCGATAACAAGAACAGCGCGAAGAAGAGGTCGCAAATTCGAACAAGAAACCACGAGTGGCGGAGGAGGTGATCTTACCTCAGGAATGGGCGAAATACCGCCAACAGAGAGACGTGGCGTCTCATACCTATGGAGACGAGGCTCCTGACGATACGGAGACCATTGATACAGAGGAAGGCGAAGAAGTGCCGACGTCGACTCCAACGACGCATGACGAGCTGCCCCAGACACGTACGTTTTACTTACAAGTCGCAAATACCACTTTTCTTCTCTGTATAAAGCCGATTCTTCGCCAAAAAGCATATAGCTATCCAGCGATGATTGAATACCACGTCCTTTCGGCATGGCACCCTGATCATGCAGAGAAATCTGGTGGTACAAGGGCACCACGAGTCCTGGCCGGAGAAAACGAAGAGCAGCTACAGGAGGATACATTGATGGCCGACGACACAGACCAACCAGCACGGGGAAGGTCGCCGACCAAACGACCAGTGGGGTTGTACATCAACGGAATGATTTGTGAAGATGTCATACGAGCTGCTCTTGCGTCCGATGGAGCTCTATACAGAATTCCTGGCCAATCGACCTGGAATGGCAGCAGTGCCGGCGCTACCAGAACAACTGTGGCGACTGGCGCGCCACTATGTCGCGCAGAGGAAAAAATCCGTCAACACAGCAACCCGAGCACACTGCTGGGTGCGGCCCTCGCGTCTTAAAGGCATGGCCATGTATGCGCGACAGACGGTGTACGTTTTGCATGTGGACGAGAAGGAGAACGCGCACATGACGGCCTACGTATACCACGACCCAAATCCGGCGAGTCCGGACAGCAAGGAAATCGGTACGATGAAACCATTGGCGACGCCGCGAGCACTAGAATTGGTGCAAGATCTGGTTGCAGCGGGAGTACTACCGGTGGTGCTGATTCTGCATGACAGCCACTTTCAAGCGGTCACATATGATCAGGATCGCCACCTGTGCTATTCCCGGGACAAAGATGCGATGAACCAGTTGCGCAACTCGATCATTGCCAAACATGGGGCACAGCCTCTAGGAACGAACGCCACGGACAGCAAAACCGTAGCCTCCATGGCTTCGGCGGCACTCACGGCAATCACAAAGAAAGCCAACGCAAGCAGAGCAACTCTACGCCAGCAAGAGCCTCCGCTTGAACGTGGGGAGGAGAGCCAGGACACCCAGCCTCGACGATGTAGCCAGGACGGGGTCGACCAAAGTCGACAGCTAGGGCGGCCAAGTGACGACTCTTGTGGCGCAGAGGAGCAGGAGGAACAGGAGGTGCCGCCAACGGATTCCCAAGTCATACAGAGGCAGCACACACACGATGCGGCGAACACGGCAACCCTCAGCACGATCAGGTATCAGACGCTGACCAGTTGACAGCTTACCACGATGTGACGCCCTCAGGTCCAGGACACACACAGCCCACTGAAGTGCTGCTACCAAACAACCAAGTAGCAGTTGGGTCGCCTAATGGTGATGGTGGGCGGGCCAATTACTGATAGGAGGAGTGAGGAGGACAAGGAGTACCAGAAAACGGGGGAGCAGCCGACACCGCTTCCGTATTTTCAGCCCTTGACACACACCGAGTACCTCCAGGCCACCGAGGTGGCCTTCCAAACACAGAGGCGCAAGCTACAGCGGAAAATACGACAAGAAACAAGAAACACTTAGTCAACACAAAAATGATATTGTAAATTCCGGCCAAATTTGGCGATCTGGGGCTATTCTTTGCTCAAGTCAAAACCGATCCTATACAAATCCAAGTCATTTTGCGGATCGCCCCACACCAATCGGGTACCACAGTAACCTCTCGTCTAAGTGCCACTCGCTGCTAATTATAGTTTTGTATGGCTCGGGCGATTGGCGGGTCGATTGGGCTTGAGCGATTAATCAACCGCCCAATCCAGTTTTGAGTAGAACTCACAATACTACTATTGGATTTACAACGACCAACGTCAGAGGACTCGCAACCCATTTGAACGACCTGGGGAGCTATCTGCAAGGCATGAAGGAGAAACATGAAAGGGGACTCCAAGACGCGGTATTTCTACAGGAGAAGCACTTACATCCCGAAGAACACAAGGCGGCGATGGGCCAAGATGCCGTAATGTGGGGATTCCGACACTTATGCCGGAAAACTATCGTATTGGTTCTCCGGGCCAAGACGAGCGGCAGGGGTGGCGATACTGATTAACCCCTATGGGGCGATCAAACAGCAACAACCGTGGGGGCCGAGCACTGAAGCCCACATCTCGTAATGGTCAGCGGCGAGATGAAGGGGTTCCGGTGATCCTGGTGAACATTTATGCCCCGGTGAACGGAGTGGAAAGGCGAGGATTTTTCAGCTCATTACAACACATACAATTTCCAGAACACGCTGCGGTAATATGCGTCGGTGACTTCAACAGTGTGCTGGTGACGAACATGGACAGAACGGGTGCAGGTAGACGACCTGATGTGGGTGCAGCGAAGTTGGCAACCTGGCTAGAGAGCCAAGGCATGGTTGATGCTGGGTTTACAACATGCCCAAGGTCGACGATCGGACCCAGCTCACGAACTATGCGCATGCACACCACACATATAAGCACACGGCGGCCTCAGGGCACGTGTTAACGTCCTGGCTAGACCGCTTTTACATCTCGGCAACAGCCAAAAAGTGGCTAAGGGGCACTTCAACTGACGAACCGCCGTGTTACTCGGACCACCTTGCGGTCTAGCTGGAGCTACACAATCCAAGCGGAGCAGCCAGAGTGCGCAAGCGGCCGCAGTTAATCGCGCACCGGGCTATGTGCAGGCAGCCACCACAAACTTAATCGAAGACCGACTACGAGCCTTAGACCAACAGTTGCTCACAACTCCGGCGGCCGAGACGGCCGGGCTGTGGGACGCTTTTATGATGGAAACGAAGACGGCTATGCGAAGGCCTAAAGCCGAGTCGCGAAAGCGAATGACTCAGGGCTATCGCCAGCGAATACGTCGACTAAAACTACAGCTGCAACTGACTGGCTATGGCCAACAAGAGACGGTGAGAGACAGAGCAGAACTTACGGAGGCAATAAGATGTCTGTAAGATGCAAGGCGGGCTATTCGTAAGCGGCTACTGGTGCGGAACACCACCTGGAGCTCGGAACACCAACCTGAAGCTCCAAGGTCACGACCAAGCGCTTTTAAGCCGAATCTGCACTAAATTCGGAGATAACGTCATACCGACGCTACGGCGGGCTGCACATGGTCCGCCACGGCAGCCACACGACAAGTCCAACATCCTAGCAGACACTTGGACTCATATTCTTAACAGGGAAGTTTCTAACAAGGGCGGCATTGACGACTACGTCCTAGAGAAAAGTAAAGGGTGGGAGCAGCCCGACCTCTCCGAGATGGACAAACCAATGGAGGAAGAGGAAATACGGGACGCCATAATGGCATGCAATGTCGGGAAATCTTGCGGCCCGGACGAACTTCCCAATGCGTGGTATCGAGATCATGTCGATCTACTTGTACCCATTATGACGCGAGTGTGCAACGATTGTCTGAACGAAAGGACAGTGCCGGTCTCCTTTCGGGAAACCTACATTTTCTCGATCAGCAAAGGAGAGGACCGAGCCAATCCGCTTAACTATCGGCCGATAGCCGTACTTAATACTGACTATAAGATATTTACGCGAATCATAGCGTGGAGAGTGCGCAAACAGATAACGCAACTGGTGCATGCGACGCAGTTCGGTTTGTCCCGGGCAGGACGATTCATGATGCCATCGATTTGTTCGAAGCTGCAAGGAAATTTGTTCGACAACAGGAGCACTACCAGAGGCCCAAGTCGTGCTGCTAGACTCTGCAAAAGCCTACGATTCTCTGAGCCGGGAATATTTACTAGTGGTCCTCCGGGCTAAGGGGTTTCCGCCCAAATTCTGCACTATGGTGGAAGCGATCCACGAGAAACCACAGTGCAGTTTGTGGCGAATGGCGAGCTTTCACGGAGTACGCCAGTCACCAGTGGTATACGACAGGGGTGTCCTTTGGCGCCGCTGTTATTTATTCTCACGGTGGACTTACTTTATGATGAAGTGGAGGGATCCAGCCTACTTAAGGGGGTCAACTTAGACACAGAAGCTGCGCCGCTCTGCCTCCGAGTGGCTGGATATGCCGACACGGCTATTAACATAGCCACCATTGACATGCAGAAACATGCAATTGCGGCGGTGGGTCGCTTTTCGGCGGGCTCTGGACAGCACCTTAAGGTGACAAAATCGGCGGCAATCCGACTGGCCAGGACGAACGCGGACCGTGACTGTCAAGCTGCGGTACATGCGGAAGCGGAGTGGAAGTGGAAGTGGAAGAGGTCGGCAGCACAAGGTATCTGGGCCATATTGCGGGCACCGGTCACACGGGTGACGAGGCGTGGACCAAAGCCTTTGCGGCGCTGAGGGTCTGGCTCGCACTAGCCGAAACAATGACACATACGGTCCAGCAACGCGCACTGATTGCTGCGACCATCATCATACCGAAATTAATGTACGTGACGCGTCACTCGTGGCCTGCCGAAGCACACGTCAAGCAAGCGGATGCGTCCATCCTCAATTACGTGTGGGGCTCGTCGTTCATAGTGCCGAAACGTGCGGCACAATGTTGGATACCAGCTGCAGTAGCGACATGCAAAACAACAGAAGGCGGACTCGGTATTCCGGACATACGCCAAGAGCTCATGGCTCTGAGAGCTACGGTGGTGAGTGACTGGGCGGTAACGCAGCCCTCATAGGCACAGGTCGTCGGCGAAATGCTGATGCGCAGGGACGGCGAGGCTGCGGACCACCTGGTGCAACACGAAAAACGGCCACGGGAGACGCTTAGGTCTAGTATGCGGACGACGGGTAGACCGTGGGCGGAGCACATGATGTTCACTGAGGCTCAAACGGAGCCGACACAAAAAAGAGCGGGGGTCAACTCCGAGCCGCAATGAAGCACAGCAACGGGTTATCGACTCGATGGACGAAGGACGGACTGCGGGTCACGGTAAGTGGCACACTCAAGACGTTTCTCATCAACGAGAGGAGACGGAGGCGGGAGCAAAGCGGAAGGTGCCTGCTTTCCACGTTACCTTACCTACCTCTTGCCTAGCTTCGAGTGTGGAACGCGCAAGCGACCCCGGGTGGTGGAAGGCATTCGCCTCCTTCACGAAGCACAACAAATGTACCAGGATCAAGGATATGGTTACGATCACCAAGGTCGCATCGGGAGAGCTCCTGTTCAAGCCGGTGCAGTACCAGGTACCACTGTCAAGTGGAGCTGCTTATATTTTCCGTGACGTGGTGTTGTGCATCTTGGCGAACTACCCGGAGCTGCCATACACGGCATTGCCGGAAGGGCATCTAGAAGTACACCACGCGCTCAGCGATCCGCACCATGAGTTCGATGTGGGGCCGACTCACGGGCGGACCGTGGTCCACACATGGGGCATGCAACGCAACACACTGACCTTGGACAACGATTCAGGGGCGGCGGAGACAGTCATTGCCACGTTGCTACAGGAGCCACGAAAGGCCGTCTGGGTAATTCTCATCCGTGGCTAACCAAGACTCGGACGCTTTGAGTGAGTGAAAGACGTTGGAGGCGCTCTAGAAGCGCCTTCAAAACACTGATTAACAAGATGGTGGTAGCATCGGTACATAAAACACTGCACGAGGCACAAATGAAATGGCAAAAAACTCAACCAGACATGGCGAAGATGGTGGCCAAGTTGAAGTGGGGGGGTGTACAAGGTGGAAGGCGCCACTGCTTACAACATATCGATACTAAGCCGACTCAAACACAACAGACTGCGCCAATGGACTGGCGCCCAAACGAGATTCCAGTGTAAGGCGCGTGCCTGCACGGAACGGGGAGGTGGAGGGACGAAGCATCTCGTGTGGTCCTGCCCGGAGGCACAGGCCTGCTGGAGTCTGTTCGCCAAGAGCTGGGAGTGGAGCACGCTCACACCACCCACACACTGCAGAAGGACATCTTCACGCTGGATTTGGCACGCACGCCACCCTGGCTGATGAAATGGGGAGAGCTGAAAATGAAAGACACGTGGGAATCATTGCCTGACGTAGCCGCGACGATGTAGGCGCTAGGTTGCGTGACGACGATGACCACACTATGGAGGATGAATGTGGACATAGTACATTCTGATACCGAGGTGCCGCCGCTGCAAGGCATGCTTGGAAGATACAAGAAGGCAACTCCGGAAGCCTTCTTAAGGTATAGAGACAGCCTGTATCCCTTGAACGCAGGCAGCCAACCCCAGTTGATAGTGGCGCCTCAGATCATTCAAAACTGGAGGACTCAACCGGAGGAGACTGCTGCAAACCAGGTGTAGCCAACCTACAAGGTAGGAATTTTCGACGGTGGATCCAGGGGTAACCCTGGACCGGGCGGCAGTGGAAGCATTATACTGGAAGTCGATCGGCGGACCGGCTGACATTGCCCGCTGTGGGCAGCGGCTACTGCATAGGAAGGCCTACAATGACCAACAATGTGGCGGAATTCGTGGGCCTGCAGAGAATGCTGGCGTATGCATATGACAAACAGTGGACGGGGCTATACGTCGTCGGAGACAGTGCATTGATACTGCGAATGATGTCGACGCGGGTGCCGCCGAAGGCGCCCAGGCTTAAGCACTGGTACATGATAACTAGGCGGCTGGCTGACCTATGCCAAGTTGCACCATGGCGGCACCACTACCGCAGACACAATAAGACGGTGGATTGGCTTGCCAATTACGCCATGGATCACAAGATCAGCAAGACCTTCACCCTCACCACGAAGTCCGAAATGGAGCGATGCGTGGAAGAACATAGTGACGGGGACGTCATTCACTGGTTCCACAACCAGGAATGACACAGGAATATAGCAAGCACGGAGGGAGACAAGCCCGCTGAACGGCGGCAACCGGTGTAGCGGGGCTACACATGATAGTGTACCCGGAGTACACTAGTACACGCAAACCCACTAGTGTGTGTGGGACACACACACTAGCGACCAACATTACGAGCCGTCAATGCAACTATCATTGACGGGTGCTCAGGCGCACAGCTATTGGTCGAAAGGGGCCACATTTCAACCAATCATGTGCATGCATTTTATGCTAATGCGTGAGAGCCAACCATGCTCTCACCCTTGCAATTAAATGTCATCTTAAGAGGGTTTAGCGTAAAGATAAGGCCAGCCCACCACGTGGCGGGCTGCCATTCAATTCAGTTTTCTATTTTGATCTAAAGTGTTAAGTATTTGCTTTAGAAATACGCGAGCCCGCGTATTTCTATCTTACATACAAACTTTAAGTCCTACGCTTCCTCACTACGCACATACTGTGTATGCTAAGAAACAGAGCGTAACTCTCGCCTGTTTCAACCGGTGCAGGTGGAATTACTGCGCTGGAATGGATATTCGAGTTCAATTATGTAGGAACAAGTACCACAATATACCAGAACTTATTATTAAATAATTCCTGCCAATTTCGCGAAGTCTAGGACTGAAGAACATATTTTTATTTATTTATTTAATATGTTCGAATGTATGGGATAAAACCTTACGCAGAGAAACAAACATCGAAATGATGGTATGTCCAGACGAGTGCGATGTCGTCGTGCGATCGGACCTACAAATGCGCAGGGTTTTGGACATACGTGTGCAGGGTATCTCACCCCAGGTCCGTCTTGAAAATCTTATAAACCTTTGATAGTGCATCCTTCGATCTTTTAGCAGTCAGACAAGTGCCCCCCTCCCTCGATTTTGCGTGACGACATTGCTTAACGGCAACCACACACACTCGTGCAGCAGCGACTGATGGACACCGAAACGCGCACCGCTGTCACCAACGAGCAGGAGATCGCTAACGTAGTCCTCTGAAATCGTGATTGAGAACGCGGCTGCACGGCCGAGAAACACGACAAAACAGTACGCCCCCAAACAGGCCGAATTCAAAGCATGGTGTGCCACGAGAAATACGACGACGGATGTTTGGTTTAGGAGGTCAAATTAGTGACGTTCTTGTAAACATTCGTCATCCCCTGCGGGATCAAGAGGAAAAGACGGAAAGTGGCGAGGGGCAACCACTTAGTATGGCAAGTGTCGACGCCTACGCAAAAGCCGTCATCGATTTGTACCAGCTACAGCCACAGCTAAAACCCAACAGCCACACGCACCCTCGAGGCAAAGCATATTATGACTTATTTGACACTCTGAAGCAGAAAGAAACAGAAACGGCAGCCTGTGGATCGCGGTCTCGGAACAATTTTGGATGGTTATAACTTGGAGGATATGAATCAACTCAGTATTTTTGGCTCTCAGAAAATAGCGGGGCTGCTCTTCGTGACCGATTAGATTTTTCTTGGCCACGCGTAGCTTGCGAGAGGCGGCAGTCGCTGTTTTATTGAGCCCCAGATATGTTAACGTTGGAACTACCAGACGAAGGTCCTCAACTGTGCACTCCTCTAGTTATTATCATGAATCGAGGAAAAACGAATCAACATGGAAGGATAGCATACGGTGCTGCACTTCGGTGCAAATAGGAAATGATATGTCCTCTTAATGCTGTGGCTTCTCATATTTTTTGGCGGTGGAAAAGTGATTTAGAGTCATTTCCTGATCTATCGTCTAGCGAAAGGTGGTATGGAATCCGGTTCATCAACGGAGCAATACAGCTAAAGTCATGTCCTACAACACACATTTATCTCACATCAAGCGAGCATTCGATGTGTGTGGCTTCGATTTAAGTGTGTGGACTCATGCAAATCGAGGCTCCGGCGCTAAAATGGCTGAGACGTACGGTGCGAGCGGCGAGCAAATTAGGCGTCTTGGACGCTGGAACGGGGCTCGTATGTAGGGCTGCTATTTGACTTCACTGCCAAAACAAGCGTCGCGCGCCTTGGTAGGGTTTCCGACAAAGGGTGGGTCATATTGGCTACCGCGTGGTTGTATTATACCGAGCCAACAACTGCAGCGTCTTGTGTTCCCGGACGTTAAGAGGTCTGAACTATTGACACCTGAAACCAAAATCTGTGAAATTGCTACAGGTATTTTCCTGAAAATGCTCAAACATCTGCGCAATTTGTTTTTGCAGGACTCTGTCATTCTTCGAGATAAATATCCTAATCATCGTTTGTGGAAGCACCCACTGTTCTCATCTGCAGAGTATGCCGAATTCCAACAAGCAGTAGTAGCTGCAGTGTCCACGATTAGCAAGCCTGAAATGCATACATTAGAGACGGCCGTTCCGCAATTAACAGAAGTGATGAAGGAGAGCTTCGAGGCATTGAATGGGAAGATAGATACCTTAGCAGCTGGGGTGGGCTCAATCAAAGAGCTGACAAAAAGCGACTTGTTTTACGCTGGGAGTATGCGGAGGATAGTGTCCAGGCTGAAATTCTCGCCAGAGCTCCGGCTGCTACGAGTTCTGGTGCGGATTGTAGAAACGGCAACAGTAGCAATGTCGTTATACTGAGCAGATCGATACGAAATGTTGTGGAGTTGTGGAAGGGATATAACATGGAGTCGGCGGTCAACTATCAATAGCCGACGCAGACAAAACGTTTGGCTCCTCTTGGCGCACGGACCCCACGGAGGTTAGATTTTATCTACGGAGGAAAAAGTATTACGACGCAGCGTTAGCAATATCGGCGAGGGATGGAGTTACTCCAAAGTTGCTGCCAGAAAACTTGGGTTACAACGCTGCAGATCTGGACTTTTGCTAAATGCGTTCACTAAACGCGCAGGTGACTTGACTCAGTGATAACAGAGCGCATGGAGGAATCGGCACCGTGGGGATGAGGCCGGGGCGTGCGGGGGCTATAACATTCGTGTTGTGAGCACATAGCATTAAACCAGCTGCACCAACTACGACAAATGCTACGCACGTTCGAGACCTACCGGAGAGGATGGAAGAGACTAAGACGCAACTGCGGGAATGGCCAATAAAAAAGCGACGGATGCGACAAACTCTGGCAACGCTCGGATGTAAGTCGAGAGGTTAGTAGTGTGTCTGATGCGGGTGCGGAAATGCTTGATAAAACTGTTGGTGGTGTTAGATTGAAGCTGCTAGTTATGCGGATTAACCCGGATGAGAGTAATCGATGAAGTGTATGTGCGGGAATTGCACGATAAAGCCCCGTGTGCTTTGAATCCCGTGTGAACGTTGCGTTGATAATGCACACGCAGTGATGCCCTTTAAGATACATGTCAACAAAACGGTTTGTGAGCTACTTTAGTTTTCGAAACATGTGCATGCCAGTATCCAGGTCAATAATCTTTAAGAATCCTGTACGCCAATCCATCATAAACTGCTTGACTTGTGTTATCTGATGTGATAGCTGATGCTATCATGTCACGATGTCGTACTAACATTGCTAGATATGCGCGTATCCCGCAAAATGTCAATGAAAGTACCTACAGCTCGATGAGTGCGCTTCCAGACTTGATATATCCTCTCTGACATGATGCTTGTGCTTGTCCATCCGCTGAAATTTCTTCTTCTAGCTGCTGCAATTAAATACAACTCGATGTTCAACAATGACACTTGAACCACAACTGCTCACCTTTGTTTACAGTGAGTTCCTCAAGTGCTTTTATCGGGCGCATTGCTACCATCATCACGTTTACCTCGCGACGATTTGCGGAATTCGAGGAAGCAGCAGTTGACGGAACAACTGTTATTCGCAAACCGAGAAACAGACCCACCCAATCGCGGCTCGATAAAAACCTTCTTGTGTTTTGTAGACCGTGTCTGAAGACGCAACGTGTATTGGCTGCATTCAATTTGTTATCAACAGTCGTAGTTTTGCTCGCCACAGTACTCACTAATTAAATTACTGATGTGCAGTGGTTTCCCAGTACACAAGCCGTACCCAAGCTCGCTGACCACAAATCGCAATCTATCCCGCTGTTTAGGAGCATTCCTGCATTTTGCTCGCAGCCGACTTTATTTTAGTGCGAAACACGTTTGCATCTGCGTTCAAACTGGCTCCTCGAGCACAATTTATCCGACATTTACACTTTCCCAATTTTCCGTTATCAGGAAACACAATGTTTTGTTAATGTTGCTTTGCAACGGCGGGATTCCCTCAGGCCAGTCGACGAACTCCCAAATAGTATAAGTCACCAGCCTGGGTCTACCAGTTGAATCACTATGTACTGCACAGCTTGACGCGCCTCCATCATGTCCGTGTTCATCGGTGCTTTCGGATTCATAATCGGATTCAGCTACTATTTCATCCACTGCACTCACTTCGTCCCTATTTGATACACCTTCACCCTCATTTCCACGACAAACTGCTGTACCTTGATCATCACCAGGCTCGGTCGCCTCAATTTCAGAAGAGGAAACGTTGACAGTTTCCACCGGTACATCAGTTTTATCACTGTCGGACTCGGCAGTAAGGTCAACAACAGAAGCTTCAGTAACGCGCATACGAATTAATGCTGCATTTTGCTGGATCGCATCACGAACCCCATGGAGATTCTTGAACTGATTTATATGCATTACCTCCAGTGACTGGCAACGGTAAACACGATTTGCGTCACGAACAGGAGCAGCTAGAACCTGGTAACGGCGCTTCGTCGACCTAGATCTTCCCTATGGGTCATTTTTTTCTCTTCATTCGGTTATGCTTCTTCTCTTTCTCCCATTTCGTTGGGATTCTATCGAATCATCGACGAGCGTCCGCAACGAGATCAACACCAATCGTGTGCTGTCTAGCTGTGCCGTGCTCAACTTTAATCGTAGCAGTCTTACCGCTAGCAGTCACACCACTTGTAGTAAGCAAGTCACGGTCCACAACACTGTCATTCTCGCGATCTTCACGAACTTCGTTTCCAACAGACTCTGCATTGTCGTTAGTGGCACTACGAAGACCGGCATAATCCGACATCACAGAGCTGGTGATTGAATGTAGATCCGCGTTGAAAAGGTTCGCACGCGTGGGAACTTGAACCGAGCTTCGTCTGAGTGCGAATGTGCGCAGCTTTCTCAAGTACGCGCCGCGCTCAATATGGTGCCTCCGCGGTACCGATCAGCCTTCTCCAGAAGTTGGTGCTGAATTATTAGCTCGTCCATATCGATTCGAAGAGGAAAGTCATCATCGCTGGGATCAACTCTAAGAATTAACGCGACGCGGTGGCCACGCGGATCTCCGACCACAAAGGCAACCAAGAAGTAGTCGATTACGTCGCCCCTCGGGAGACAAATCTTCGACCGATCCACCATACCGCTTCACTGAATCTCGACAAACTTTAAAGTCTGAAAACCTCATACTCGTAAATCGCGTATATCAGTCCCGTCCGGTCGTCCGATTCTCAATGCAATTTAGTATGAGACGAGGTCGACCCACAGGTTTCAGATACCCCCTCGGTATCTCCTGGTATCTCTGGCGACATTATTATCAACGCTCTGGGTGTGGAAATCAGCTTCTTGCCTCGTTACTCCGCCACTCAAATCGCTTGTAGATTGTTGAAGTTAGGCTCGTCTACCGACCTAACGTTACAATGTGACTCATGCTGTTGTATCTTACGAAATGTGATGGTTCCTCACCGAAAGGCAACTTGCCTAAATGGTTGGAAGGGACAATTCTACTAGGTTTTTGGCAACACCAAATATATTCTAATGAACACAACACTTCGTGCTCCTAACCATATCAATCTCATTTTTGCTTTTTATTTTCTTCTCCTCATCCAAGTTCTTCTACGCGACCAACAAGTGCTACTTTAATATCTACTAAATGTCCATTAAGTGATTGCTGGAAAGGGGCTGTCTTACATTGCGGTGAGCGCTTTTGAGACTGGCCCCATTTGCAGTACATCAATCCCAGTCAAAAGCACAAGGTGCCGTCGGCCCTCACATCCTCGGAGACGGTGCTCTTTTCGACCCTCGTGGCCAAGGAATCAGGGGCCACCGCTCCAGCCACCAGTACTACAGTCAAACAACAACAACCTCATCAAGTTAATCTCACGAAAACACTACCGGTATCAGCAGTTTGTCTACACAACGTACACTTAAAGCGGAGGCGAGGGCTGTAACACAGTAGAGCCGAGGAAGCGTTGCGTGGGCGGCGGCGACGAGCTGAAGGCAGGCGGAGGTCCTGGGCAGGGAGGCGCCTCGGAGGTTTGTTGGAAAATGAGAAGTGACATTGATCAGAGCTCTTACGGTTTTGGTGGCTAGCTGCTTTGTCTTAGGAATCAACTAGCACATCCTAAAAGCTATCGTTCTCTATCACAACTGGTAACCTAAACTACCAATCAATTCTTCCTAAAATGAAACGTAGCTTGAGCTTGATCGATCCTTAATCCAATCGTAATAAAAACTCCAGTGGCAACTAGATTCTTTCAAATCGGTAGGGATTTTGGGCCAATGAGGCCGCAAGGATCCCAATGTTGACGCCGCATCCTAGAACGCGCCAGGAAGTGTAAACGCTTGGCCAACTGAATGGTCACACTCTCGACCAATAGAAATGCATGTTTACACACTAGATGCAATGCGGCATCCAGCATAATCTGGATAGCCTATATTTGTAGTATGACGTGGCTGGCCACTGCCTGCTCATTGGCAATGCCAGCTTCGTCACATGACCTCCTTCAAGAAGACGCCTATTTCGAAATTGCTTTTTGCCCTTCTTGGATTTCCTTAATGAGTCCAGGTATCTGCTTTAGATTCCCCACTGGCTCCCAGGTGGCTTCTTTCTTGGTTTCACCAAGCCACCAAATCTTGTACTGTGGTTTGCCCTTGTACTTGCGATGCCCAATAACGGCCTCAACGAGTTGTTCCTCGGAGCCATCGGCTAACACCACTTTGTTAACCTTCTGTTTGCGGTTGGTGTCTTTATGGTAAGGTTTTAGTAGTGATGTGTGAAACACCGGGTGCATCTTCAATCCTTTCGATAGTCCTAACTCGTAGGAATCTTTCGAACTCTTCTTCAGCACTCGAAACGGTCCAATGTATCGTAGAGCAAGTTTCTTCGACTGTGTATATCCTTTGTGACGGATGTCCAAATTCTTTCCGGCTAATAGCACCACGTCGTTTACTTTGAAGTTCCGAACAAGTCTGTTCTTGTCGTAGTAATACTTCATAAGCTCCTGCGCATCGCTCATACGGTCTTTGACGACCTTGAGTAGAGTTTCTTGACGAAGCAAAACCTCTTGCGCTGCTTTATCCAACTTCTTAAAGCCTGGATCCAATACCATATCATCTGGCATGTAGGGTACATATCCTAAATCCGCTTCGAACTGTGACATTCCAATGGTGGAGTGTACGCGTCGATTGTAGGCAATTTCTGCCAAATGGAGAAATTCATCCCAATCATTCTGTGCTGGGTTGACGACACCTCGGAGATAGTCTCCAATAAAACGGTTAGTACTTTCCGTTTGTCCATCCGTTTGTGGCCATAAAGCTGACGACAGGTTGTGCTGCGTTTCTAAAGCTGTCACACAATTGCTTGCCAAAACATGGACGTGAACTTGGGTGTCTCGATCGGACACAATGGTCTTTGGCATGCCATGGTCCTTCACATAGGTCCTCATAAACGTATGTGCTATATCTGGCGTATCGTCTGTCGTCTTTGTAGCAATGAACTTTGCTCTTTTGGTCAAACGGTCTACGATAGCCATGATGGCGTTGAAACCACCCTTCATCACTGGTAGTGACACAATGAAGTCCATCGAGATGTCCATCCATCTGCCACTTGGAACATCCAGCAATTGCAGCAATCCTGGTAGCTTCGTTTGTCTAGCCTTGTTGCGCTGACACATTTCACATGCGTTGACATAGCGCTGGATATACTTCGACTTCTTCGGCCAGTAGCACATTTCGCGAACAGTCAAATAGGTTTTGTAAAACCCTGGATGAACAGCTGACACGGGGTCATTGTTCTCACAGATGACTCGATTCTTCAATACTTCATTATCTGGAATGTACAAGCGAGGTGTGTCGTCTTCTCCAGTAGTACCCATCGTCTATTGAGTAACGAGGTATCTTCTTGCCTTCATTCAGACTCTTGACGATCCATTGCAACTCCTTGTTCCACGAGTACATTTGCTTAGCTGTTTGTGCCACAGTCACCTTCGTCGCAACTACCGTAGCGACTATTTCTCGATTCGGAGCCGTTTCGAGTAGCTCTTTCAATCTGACTTGAGCTGCTTTATGCTTAAAGTCGGGCTTTCTCGATAATGCATCAGCTACCGTGTTGGTTTCCCTGGATCCACTTGAACAATGGCTGGAACTCGGCGGGATCATTGAACCATCTAGCGATCCTTCGGTTCGTCGTCTTCTGGGTCAGAGTCATCTCAATGCTCTTGTGGTCGGTTTCGACTGTAAAATGTTATCTAGCAAGTAGACGCGCCAAGTCTTTAGAGCATGCATGATGGCCAGCAGCTCTTGTTCGCGAACCGGATAATTCAGCTCTGCTTCATCTTACGACCTATAAAAGCGATTGGATGGTCCAACTCTCCCTCCTTTTGAAATAAGACTCCCCGATTGCGAAGCTCGAGGCGTCCACCCTGATTCCGAAAGGCTTCGAAAAGTAAGGAAGTCGGAGAACTGGCGGGGACCACAAGCGACGCTTGAGTTCTTCAAAACATCGTAACTGATCTTCGCTAAGCTGGATAGCTTCATGAGAACGTTTTCCCTTGATGCTCTCATGCAGTGGTCCTGCAAACTGTGCAAAATCCTTGCAAAATCTGGAGACGTACACTGTAGTCCCCTAGAAGCTTTCATTTGCTTCTTTGGCTTAGGCACCGGCCAGTCCGCAATGATTTTGACCTTGTCAGGGTCCATGCGAACGTCATTGCGGTCCACGATGTCGCCCAGGCATGGAATTTCATCCACGCAAAACTGACATTTTGGACAACTTGATGTAGAGCTTCTGCTCTTCGCAATCGCTTGAGCACTCGATCCAGAGCCTCGAGGAGCTCAGAGACATCTTCACGCTTAGTGAATACATAGATGTCGTCAAAGTAAATTCGCATTACGTCACGCAGGTCCCTAAATACCTTTTGTAATAGGCAATTGAAGGTTCCTGGACTCCCACTAAGCCCCATGGGTGTGACGTGATATTAGAAAAGACCGTCTGGAGTCGAAAAACTGTAAACGGGATATCAGATTCCCGCAGCTTGACTTGATAATAACCCCAGAGTAAGTCCATGCACGAGTACCAAAAGCTTCCTGCCATAGCGTCAAAAGTGTCTTCTTTGCGCGGCATCGGAATAGCTGGTATAATCGTAGCCTAGATTTAGCTGACGGAAGTCGTGCACAATACGCCATCCAGCTGGTTTCTTCACGCAAAAGTTGGTACACAGTATACTGACGTGCTTTCACGGATAATGCCTGCTTGACCATCTCTTTGGTCCAATCTTGAATATTTTGGCGTTGCTCAGGACTTTGGCGCTACTGCTTTACCGAAATTGGCTTGGTTCCGGGTTTAAGCAGAATTTCATGCTCGATACCTTCACGTACCAGCGGTGTTTCACTCGGAAGTTCCGTGCGAAAAACTGTGTCCGCATACTTGCGTAAAACTGGGTACGCAGGATTATCCTTGAAAGCTTCCCATCCTTGACTCTCGAAGCGTTCTGCCTTCTCGGAGTCATGCGGATTTATGACAAATACGGCCTCAATGTCCTTGTCCTTGCGGAGCACTCGCTGGAATTGACGAGATGATCTTCGTCCGTCCATGTGCTCCTTCATGGCAGTGATGCCGATAATAGTTGAAGATCTCGCGATTTTGGTCTAAACGAGCATGGCTTGATCCAGCAATCCATCGGGCTGAACGTTTGGTCGGAGTTCACAGTTTTACTGGCATAGGACTGACAGCACTGTTACGAGGTTTCATCGTCAACTTATCCCAATCAATATCTGGGTTGTTTTCAGTGAGCCACACCATACCTAGTACGATGTCCTTGTTCTCCGGAACAGGCAAGACTTGGAATTTCTTGACATCACTGGAAAGCCTGGAATATCTAGGCACATGTCTACCTTACGACGTGGACGATAAACGACTTGATCATAGCCTATGTCGACTTGCATTAGCTCGTGTTCAGTGACTTCTACCTCAAGTTTCTTGACCAAATCTTTGTCACACCATTTAACTACTTTCGTTGTCAATAAAGATCGTGTCGTACAGTAGGACTTGAATCTCCTCGCCACCACAAGACGTACGTCCAGTTGATGTCGCTAGGCATTGGCTCATCCCTACAGGAGGCAGCACTCATAACTCAGTCAATTCACTTCTCATCTTTCCTCGAAAACAACAGATTAAGAGTCTTGGTATTTGCCAAACAGCTTCTGTAACCTACCATGTCTTCTAACAGCGACAACGACTTCGTCAATATGGATACTGCTTCCCCATTATCCTGCGGCTACTCCAATGCGGGGAAGGAATGTTGACTTGATATAGATCCAAGATGTCGAGACCGTCAACGGGACACCGGACATCACGAGCCGCCGGCGCTCTGGAAAAAATTCCTCCCGAACCATTGCAACTGCCTACCTGGTCATGGGTGAGGTAATCCTTGAACCACTGACGTTGGATGAAGCACGACGCTCTCCTCAGTGGCCCGAATGAAAAAAAGCAATCAAAGTCGAGATCGAGGCCCTCTGTGCGAACGGGACATTCACCGTGGCCCCACCCAGCCGGCGCCCACACCATTGACACGACCATGAAATTCCTTCCAGCCGGCGTCCACATCATTGACACGACCATAAAAGTCAAAGTCAAACGCCATTCGGATGGCCTAGTCGAACGACTACGTGTCCGGATCTGTGCAAAGGATTCCAGGAATTTTTCCTTGTTGACTACGTGGACACATATGCTCCAGTGGCTGGTCACGTTTCCATTCAGTATTTCTAGCCAAGTGCAACTACTTGGGGCTCCACATTCGGCAAGGTGATGCCCCACTGCATTTGTTAAGGCTAACCTCCACGAAGTTATTTGCAAGCAGCCTAAAGGTTTTGAGGAAGGAACCTGGTCAAGAGTGGCTTCTCCACAAGGCCCTGTATGGGCTCAAACATCCCGGTCGGGAGTGGCATCGTGAAATCGACTCCTATCTCCGGTTTCGTGGACTCGTTCTGAACCCTCGAAGACAAGTGTTTGTACACGGCTTCATGCAAACACTCATCGTCATCATCTAGTCGACGACATTCTCTTGGATATGCGGACGAGAGTGAAGTGACGACCCTCATGAACGCGCTGCACGGCAAGTACCAGATCAAAGACCTTGACGCTGCAGAGGTGGGTGAGCAATTTGCCATGTACCATTGTAAGCCAACTGCTGCCAATGGACAAGAACGTGATCCTCTACGGTGAAGGTCCGGATGGATTAGCTGCGAGTGTTCCCATAGAATCGTGTTGGGTCTGTTGAATACGAGTCACGACTCGGACATTGCGTACGCCGTCAACCAAGTAGCTGCTCACGCGTCCAATCCGACTGTCACGCATTGGTATGCTGTGAAGAAGATTCTGCGGTACGTTGGAACCACAAGTCTAATGGGACTTGTCTACAAGCGTGATAAAGTTGCACGACATCGAGTCTACACGGATCAAAGGACCAACAACGTTGACAAACGGATCTTCGGGTTCACGAGTCTTTCGCTTACCCATGCAACACGATACAGTTGCAGTAGCAAC
Organism: Phytophthora constricta; assembly: GCA_011947335.1. Classification (NCBI taxonomy): domain Eukaryota; phylum Oomycota; class Peronosporomycetes; order Peronosporales; family Peronosporaceae; genus Phytophthora; species Phytophthora constricta. The sequence goes on from JAAVTI010000847.1 coordinate 47,361, forward strand.
GGATGTAGATCTAGCAATACCAAGTGGGTAACTATCTGGGTGTTAACCTCCGTGTTTTCTGTGGCGGGACAGGGATTCACACTAGGTGAAAGCGCTAAACCGCAGACCCACAAAAGGAGTTCCAAATGTGTGTACCACACTGGCGTGCAACCACACCAACTAGCCACCGAACGTAGAGTTCGTGCAAAAAAGCAACCCTTTGTAACCTAGCGCTCCCCACGATGTGGCTCGCACCAATAGTCACAGGATACTCGCTTCCCACGTATGTGGCGAGCACCCTAACCTTGCTCTTGAACTTGAACCGAAGCTTGACCAACAAGTGCTACTATGTAACACAGTAGAGCCGAGGAAGCGTTGCGTGGGCGGCGACGAGCTGAAGGCAGGCGGAGGTCCTGTGCTGGGAGGCGCCTTGGAGGTTGGTGGAAAATGAGAAGTGACATTGATCAGAGCTCTTACGGTTTTGGTGGCTAGCTGCTTTGTCTTAGGAATCAACTAGCACATCCTAAAAGCTATCATTCTCCTATCACAACTGGTAACCTAAACTACCAATCAATTCTTCCTAAAATGAAACGTAGCTTGAGCTTGATCGATCCTTAATCCGATCGTAATAAAAACTCCAGTGGCAACTAGATTCTTTCAAATCGGTAGGGATTTTGGGCCAATGAGGCCGCAAGGATCCCAATGTTGACGCCGCATCCTAGAACGCGCCAGGAAGTGTAAACGCTTGGCCAACTGAATGGTCACACTCTCGACCAATAGAAATGCATGTTTACACACTAGATGCAATGCGGCATCCAGCATAATCTGGATAGCCTATATTTGTAGTCTGACGTGGTTGGCCACTGCCTGCTCATTGGCAATGCCAGCTACCTCACAAGGGCATTGCCTTTGTTGTACGGAAGTAGCTCTTGAGACGATATCTATGGCCAGGATAGCACAGTGGATTATACTAGCTATGATTCTCGCCACGATGTTAATGCAATGGACTAGTCGTCTGGCGACGAGTATTTGTACTGCATGGACAACCCCACGAACTTTTCAACCGTGATATGACCCTAGACGATATCTCTGGCCAGGACAGAACATAATGTTTTTTTTTCGGCGGAAACTTTCTTTTCGTCTGCACCTGCACGTTCATAGTGACTGCAGGTGTTGTTATGTTTTTGTGTCAGTGGAGAGGCCCAGTCGATGTCAAGAAGTTCGACGCGCGTGGGCGTGACAATCACAATGATCCTCACCATGCACTCGCACTGGGACCACGCCGGAGGCAACCGCGAGCTCGCCGAGCTCATTCAGCATCGCGACGGCCGTAAATTCCAGTTCTTGGCGGCTCGGGAGATATCGTCGAAGCGGAGAATCGAGCGGTGACTGACGGGGACACGGTCACCCTCGGAGATCTTGAGGTAAAGGCGTTGTTCACCCCGTGCCATACAAGGGACGACGTGCTCTACCAGTGCCAGGATACAATCTTCACGGGCGATACGCTCTTCATCACGGGTTTTGGCAGGTTCCTTAGCGGCACTCCGGCGGAGATGCACCACGCTCTAAACAGGGTGGCTAACCTGCCGCAGGAGACCAAAATCTTCTGTGGATATGAGTACATGGCGAGTAACGTGCACTTCACCGCCACCGTGGAGCCGCACAATGAGTTGGTGCAG
>JAAVTI010000849.1:0-12147 GCA_011947335.1 Phytophthora constricta
TTACAGCGGTAAGAACAATCTCTGCATGCATATCTTAAAACATAGTCCTCACGTTTTTAGTCATCTTCATATCATTGCTCGTAATCCTAATCAAGAGCTCTATGACTATCTTAGAGATAAATTGGAAGGATTCATCACATTTCACGATGAGCCACCTCAAGTCGATTCAATCCGTAAAACTCCCGGCAAGAAGCCAGAGCTTGTGATCATTGATGATTTCAGTAATGATAAGGGGCTCCAAAGAATGTCTTCTCCCACTATTTCCTCACGGGCGACATTTCCTACTTAGTACGATATTCTAAGTCACAGTTGGTTTGGCACTGACAAGATGATCAGGCTCAACTGCGAATATGTAGCGATCTTAAGGGCTAACAGTAAGCGTGATCTAAAGCTGCTTATGACTGATTTCAATATTCGTGGCGTTAATGAAAATGATATCGTTAGGTATTATAATAAAGCTACAGGTGATAGAAAAGGTCAGATGCTTTTCATTGATTCAGTGCGCTCTAAACTACGTTATAACTTTGATAAGGAGATCGATCCGGATCTTGCTTAATTAATATCCTGAAATATAAATCAATACATTAATATAGAGCGGAGCTTAGAGAACTTGTTAAGCTGACGCTTACTTCGTTCTAATAGAACAAGTATGGCGAGCTTCATTAAGCTTGATAGCACGAACTTAGTTCAGAATGGATTAAATAATACATATAGATACGAATTCGCTGGTTCGTCCGTTAATTTTAAAGATAATGATATCGCTGTTCAATCAATATCCTTGTTTTGTAGTGATTTCAATATTGATAGCTTAGCTTTTGGTAACAACTCGTTTAAGATTGAAGTCCCTACGGGTAGTACAACATCTCTAGTTAATGTAAATCTTCAAGATGGCTGGTACGGATATGCTGATATCAATCGAAAAATCCAAGCTGCTTTGGTAAGCGCTGGAGCTTATCTGATCGATGGAGATGGTAATAATGTATTCTTTATTCAAATTAGTGAAAATAGTACGTATTACAGTTGTCAGCTTGATTGCTCTCCTACCCCGACTACGATTGGAAGCTATACGCGTCCATCAACGGGCTTTATAGCTCATCTGGATCAGGTTTACCATCTACGTCTCGTGTACCTCGACTGATTATCGATAATGCTAATTTCGGTAAGGTACTTGGATTCGCTTCTGGAACGTATCCAAGCACTCCAACAACGACCGCTACCTCTCTTTTATCGAATATTGTCCCACAAGTTCATCCGACCAGTTCTTATGTCGTCCGTTGTGATGCGATCAAAAACGATTACGTTGTATCCGGTGATTTATTAGCAGCTTTTGATCGTGGCGATTCCTCAATCGGTCAATTGATTTACTATAGACCTAGCAACTACGCCTGGGTTAAACTCAACGATGGTGCTCGATTCGTCTTACTATATCCATTTGGAATCAAAACGATGAGAACAGATTCATTTTCGAGATGTATCTGTTTCAATCATGTTATTGATTAGGCCGCGTGAATTTAGAAAAAAATGCTTATTTTTTTAAAATTGATAGTTTACAAACGAAATGAAGAGCCTCGCATACCGGTGCCTGACATCTTCTTATTCTACTACTTTTCCCGAGTGAAAATGATCCTCCCGCAGGTTCTCTACCCCGAACGCCACTCGTCTTCTTGCCTCTCATAGCTCGAATCTTAGTCATGTAATCTTTTGCTTCCTGGCTACCTTTAACAAACTTCTTAGTCTTCTTAGGGACGCCGACGCCGTATCTCGATTTTACGGTCTTACGAACTTGTTTGATCATATCTACATGTTCAGGCTTGGTTGCTTTCTCAATGAGTTTGCGTTCAGCTAGATCTATGAGATCAGTTGCAATACCTCGATCTTTCATGTAGCGAAGAGCTTGTTTACCTCTTGTTTTGACATCGTTTAAGGTAAGTCGACCGCCCTCTCTATCCGATTCGCTATCGCTATCGACGCCAACTCCAGTCATTGATTTAATAGCAGCTCGTGCAGGGATTGCAGCTTGAGGAGCACCAGCATAGGTAGCCAAAGCAGGAACAGCTGCATCTACGGCTCGCGACAACAAGCCAGAGTCTTTAAGAGCCTTAAAACCTGTTTTAATACCGTTCCACACTTTTCCCCAAACCGAGGAACCTTGGAGCTTCTTATAGCCTTTCTTAATTTCATGGCGTAACGTCCAATCTAACTCCACGACCCGCTTTTTGAGCCTTAAGCGCCTTCTCATAACTCGATGGATGCGAATGAATAATAGCACCAGAACCCTTAAGCTCAGCCTTTGTTAAGCTTAGTTTTCCAGTTTTGAAAGCTTTGGTTAGCTTCGCCTTAGGTATTTCACTCGAGATCGTTAATTCACGATACATGATTGCTTCTTTTCGAACAAGCTTCGCTCTATTAGAACGAAGTTCAAAGGTCGCAGATCTTTTCGAACAAGTTCTCTAAGCTCCGCTCTATATAATTAAAAGCTAAAGCACGGTTATATTTAAATTAATAAACCTCTTCAGTAGATCCATTCTATTCTTCTGTTTAGCGTAAATAAACAATAAGCAAAATATGCCGCAATAATCATCTTTAGTACCTTGAAGTTGAATCTCGTTGTATTTTTTTATTCCATAGTGTCTAGGAGGCCCTCGCCCATACTATCAAAATAAACACCATCTACGATGCATGTCCAGTGTCCTATCTCAAGATCAGGAGGTCTCAATAGGATTAGGAAGGTACCTACCTTGCGGATAGGCTTGGTAATCTCGTTGGATTCATAGATATTATCAATATCAACATTAATTATTTTCGCTAATTCAATCAGATCATGATCGGACGTTACTGGTTTAATCAGTTGCGCCATTATTTAATTTTGGTTTCATCTATAGATGATCGTATATAGAACGAATTATTTTAAGATGAGTGACACTCAGTTAGCTGATCAATTTATACCAATCTTCGCTAAAAGCGATCCGGAGGTCAAAGTCAGCTCTAACAAGCGAGTACCGTATGTAATTGATATTAACCAAGGATCGTACGCTAATGGCGTTATTACGATTGATGCTACGTCTCAATGGTGCTGAAGGCTTTGCTTGTTTACGTGATTCATACATCATGCTGCCTTATAAAGTGAGTATGAAGAACAGTCATGCCTCACAAGTACTTTGGCGCCGCTGCTAATCGACTCTCGGTTGGACTTAAATGTGGTGTCTGGAACGTTATTGATGCTATGTCTCTAGAACTCAATGGCAAGTCGATCCTATCGATGACGGAATACAAGATGTTTGCTAACAATCTACGCGCTCAAGCTGAGATGTCGCCTGCTTATGTTGAGAAACATGGTGCTGAGAGTTTCTATTCCCGGATAGCTCAGGTTCACTAAAAATGGAGCTATCTGCTAGTGCCTATGGAGATGGATATTCTAATAATGCTTCCGATTTAACTGGTGCACTATCGGTCGCATCAACCACGTGGTTCTGGTACGATGAGCGCTAATGATGGTTTCGTTAAGCGTTTATTGGCGAATCCACCTGTATCGGGGACGTCAATACAAATGGCTGGCCTACTATCGCATCGGGCGCTGCTAAGAATATTGCTAATCAGTTTGGACGCGGAGCTTTCGTTGCTGGCGGTACTGCTACTAGTACGATTGCAGGAACATGGAATTACATGCTTAAGATTAAGTTAACCGATCTTCATCCGATCTTTAAGGAACTCGATCTAATGGCTAATCCTCAGATTAAGCTACGACTTCGCGTTAATCAGGGCAATTCTGTAATTTCTCTTCCTTACACTGGGAATGCTAAGGTTATGACTCTCGTGTCTACAACAATTGCGAGTGGTTCAGTGTGCCTGATTATGGTAGCCTCCTCGTCAACTAATAGCCCCAATGAAGGTGTTTTACCTGAGGCTGCCGGTCAGGTCACTGTTGCCTGGGGCGCCATTACCAACTCGCTTGAGCCTACGATTGATAGCACCTACTTTCCTTTTACTACGACGCGTCTATACGTTCCGTTCGTTGATCTCGAGAATCCGAGCTCGATCATCTCTAAACCTATGAAGAAGGTTAAGTACCTTGATTACTATGCTCAATGGTTCTATCAGCGAGCAGCACTGGTGTGACCACTACTCAGCAGAACTCTTCGTTCGATTTGCAGCTATCAGCTTCACTTAAGAATGCTAAGTATGTCGCTCTTCTTCCGTTCGCTGAAACATCGGCCGGTAATTATGCTACTGCTTCTGTTCAGCAGTTTCAAAGCCCGTTCGATTCGGCTCCTTGGACTGTTCAGGCTGGTTCGTCGATTCGCAACTTCAATGTTCGTATTGGATCCAAGCAAGTATTCGACATCTCGTATGACTACGACTTCCATAGTTTCTGTAATGAGTTTAGCAAGCTCAGTGCGATTAACGGTGACCAGACGCCTGAATTAACGAATGGACTTATCGATTTCCAAAAATGGTCAACTGTTAACCGAGTGCTAGTTGCTGATGTTAGTAGATTAACGAAGCCGAGGTGCCGCAGAGCCTGCAGGTGATGGGAACCAATGCTTCGAGCCAAGGCGTTAATTTACTTGTTATTGTAGCTCATGAAAATGAAATGACTTATAATCGTCTAACAGGTGAAGTAGAAAATTATGTAGCTAACTAAGCTCTCTCATGAAAAGAAAAACACTATTTTGACTCGATGAACAAAAAAATATTTTTTTTAATTTGACGTTTGCAGGTTGTAGTTAATTGATGGTTTCTAACTCTTTGAGTAGTCGTGAGCATTTTCTTTAACGAACTGATTGTTGCGTAACCAATCGAGATATTTGGGATCGACTCTCTTAATATAATCTAGAGTTTTAGTCTTATGACGACCCCAGGTCATAACGTATTCATCGGTTTCTTCTTTACTATCCGCGAACGTAGTCGTAAGAAAGTCTTTAATCTCATCGCTCGCGTTTAAACTTGGTTGTTTGCTCATCCATCGGCAGTAACTTGGATCGATGGCATAAACCTCTTCGATAGTCTTGTCTTTAAATTTACCAAATGTTAGTGTTGTCATTGTTATCTATATACTATAGGAGGTAGAGTAATCTGATAAAAAAATAATTAATTCATAATTGTTGCTTATCGTATGATATATTATTATATACTTATAGAAAGTTCGCTTAAGATGGCAACTTTCTAAATTCTGATCTTGATATTTAAATCATTATATAAATGATGTTGTCAGATTTGTATGTAAGATTTTTCGGCGACATTGTTTCTATAATCGTTCCTACGAATATTAGGTGATTGATGACTTATGAAACATCTTCAGGTTAAAAGGAGTGTTCTATTCAATATAAGCTGTTTAGAGGTCTTGTCATTATTTTCACTCCTACATTTAAAATTGGATTAAATCCATGTTTAAATGCTTAAATGTAGGATTGAAAAAAGTGGTAGTCATTTCAGCTCCGATTTCACTACTCACACACTAGCGACCAACATTACGAGCCGTCAATGCAACTATCATTGACGGGCGGTCAGGCGCACAGGTATTGGTTGCCAACCATGCTCTCACCCTTGCAATTAGATATCATCTTAAAAGGTTTGGCGTAAAGATAAGGCCAGCCCACCACGCGGCGGGCTGCCATTCAATTCAGTTTTTTAATCTAAAGTGTTAAGTATTTGCTTTAGAAATACGCGAGCCCGCTTATTTCTATTTTACATACAAACTTTAAGTCTACGCTTCTCAATACACGCATACTGTGTATGCTAAGAAACAGAGCGTAGCTCTCGCCCTGTTTCACCTGGTAGCACTTTGTAGTCCGTTCAACAGAGAATAGCCAAATGGAATTTGGCTATGGAGACGAAAACCCTTCGTCAGGCGGTGCTCCGTCTGACGGAGCTCGAACATCCACTCTCGTATTACGAGAGAGGATTGCCCCACCTGAGTGATCAGCAGTGGGAGGTTGCTACGACTCTCGCGAGTCGTAGGCGAGTCCACTGTGGCAGCAATGCTTCGGTCATTGCCGCCAAGGAACACCATGTAGTCGACCACGACTACATGGAGAAGGAGCAACAGCAGAAAGAAGCTTCTGCTGTTCCACGTTTTGAGTCACTGAAGGTGTGTATATCTCAGCACCGAGAGCTCGTACGAGGACGTAGATTCGACTTTTGAGCTTCTCTCAACCGCGTTGGGCTTCGTCAGGCGACGAGGAGGCCCAAATCGGACCTTGTCCATATCTCGGCCCCCAGAGCTCGTACGAGGACGTAGGTTCCATTTTTGAGCTTCTCGCAACCGAGTTGAGCTTCGTCACGCGCCGAGGAGGCCCAAATCGGACCTTGTCCATATCTCGGCCCCCAGAGCGCGTACGAGGACGTAGATTCGACTTTTGAGCTTCTCGCAACGAGTTGAGCTTCGTCACGCACCGAGGAGCCCAAATCGGACCTTGTCCATATCTCGGCCCCCAGAGCGCGTACGAGGACGTAGATTCGACTTTTCAGCTTCTCGCAACGAGTTGAGCTTCGTCACGCGACGAGGAGGCCCAAATCGGACCTTGTCCATATCTCGGCCCCCAGAGCTCGTACGAGGACGTAGATTCGACTTTTGAGCTTCTCGCAACGAGTTGAGCTTCGTCACGCGACGAGGAGGCCCAAATCGGACCTTGTCCATATCTTGGCCCCCAGAGCTCGTACGAGGACGTAGATTCGACGAGCTTCTCGCAACGAGTTGAGCTTCGTCACGCGACGAGGAGGCCCAAATCGGACCTTGTCCATATCTCGGCCCCGAGCTCGTACGAGGACGTAGATTCGACTTTTGAGCTTCTCGCAACGAGTTGAGCTTCGTCACGGGGCGAGGAAGCCCAAATCGGACCTTGTCCATATCTCGGCCCCCAGAGCGCGTACGAGGACGTAGATTCGACTTTTGAGCTTCTCGCAACGAGTTGAGCTTCGTCACGCGACGAGGAGGCCCAAATCGGACCTTGTCCATATCTCGGCCCCCAGAGCTCGTACGAGGACGTAGATTCGACTTTTGAGCTTCTCGCAACGAGTTGAGCTTCGTCACGCGACGAGGAGGCCCAAATCGGACCTTGTCCATATCTCGGCCCCCAGAGCTCGTACGAGGACGTAGATTCGACTTTTGAGCTTCTCGCAACGAGTTGAGCTTCGTCACGCGACGAGGAGGCCCAAATCGGACCTTGTCCATATCTCGGCCCCCAGAGCTCGTACGAGGACGTAGATTCGACTTTTCAGCTTCTCGCAACGAGTTGAGCTTCGTCACGCGACGAGAGGCCCAAATCGGACCTTGTCCATATCTCGGCCCCCAGAGCTCGTACGAGGACGTAGATTCGACTTTTGAGCTTCTCGCAACGAGTTGAGCTTCGTCACGCGACGAGGAGGCCCAAATCGGACCTTGTCCATATCTCGGCCCCCAGAGCTCGTACGAGGACGTAGATTCGACTTTTGAGCTTCTCGCAACGAGTTGAGCTTCGTCACGCGACGAGGAGGCCCAAATCGGACCTTGTCCATATCTCGGCCCCCAGAGCTCGTACGAGGACGTAGATTCGACTTTTGAGCTTCTCGCAACGAGTTGAGCTTCGTCACGCGACGAGGAGGCCCAAATCGGACCTTGTCCATATCTCGGCCCCCAGAGCTCGTAAGAGGACGTAGATTCGACTTTTGAGCTTCTCGCAACGAGTTGAGCTTCGTCACGCGACGAGGAGCCCAAATCGGACCTTGTCCATATCTCGGCCCCCAGAGCTCGTACGAGGACGTAGATTCGACTTTTGAGCTTCTCTCAACCGAGTTGAGCTTCGTCACGCGACGAGGAGGCCCAAATCGGACCTTGTCCATACCTCGGCCCCCAGAGCTCGTAAGAGGACGTAGATTCGACTTTTGAGCTTCTCGCAACGAGTTGAGCTATGTGACGCGACGAGGAGGCCCGAATCGGACCTTGTCCATACCTCGGCCCCCAGAGCTCGTAAGAGGACGTAGATTCGACGAGCTTCTCGCAACGAGTTGAGCTTCGTCACGCGACGAGGAGGCCCAAATCGGACCTTGTCCATATCTCGGCCCCCAGAGCTCGTACGAGGACGTAGATTCGACTTTTGAGCTTCTCGCAACGAGTTGAGCTTCGTCACGCGACGAGGAGGCCCAAATCGGACCTTGTCCATATCTCGGCCCCCAGAGCTCGTACGAGGACGTAGATTCGACTTTGAGCTTCTCGCAACGAGTTGAGCTTCGTCACGGGGCGAGGAAGCCCAAATCGGACCTTGTCCATATCTTGGTCCCCAGAGCTCGTACGAGGACGTAGATTCGACTTTTGAGCTTCTCGCAACGAGTTGAGCTTCGTCACGCGACGAGGAGGCCCAAATCGGACCTTGTCCATATCTCGGCCCCCAGAGCTCGTACGAGGACGTAGATTCGACGAGCTTCTCGCAACGAGTTGAGCTTCGTCACGGGGCGAGGAAGCCCAAATCGGACCTTGTCCATATCTTGGCCCCCAGAGCTCGTACGAGGACGTAGATTCGACTTTTGAGCTTCTCGCAACGAGTTGAGCTTCGTCACGCGACGAGGAGGCCCAAATCGGACCTTGTCCATATCTCGGCCCCCAGAGCGCGTACGAGGACGTAGATTCGACTTTTGAGCTTCTGCAACGAGTTGAGCTTCGTCAAGAGGCGAGAAGGCCCAAATCGGACCTTGTCCATACCTCGGCCCCCAGATCTCGTACGAGGACGTAGATTCGACTTTTGAGCTTCTCGCAACGAGTTGAGCTTCGTCAAGAGACAAAGAAGCCCAAATCGGCCCTCTCCTGTGGAAGACCGGGTTGCCTGGTGGGAACGTTTTGTGGTCCTGACGCGCCAAGGTGCATGAAAAGACAGTCAGAATATCCGTCAACTCAAGTAGAATGCGGCTGCTATCCAAGGTTGGTATGGACAGTTCAAGGCCAGGGTCCGACACAGTTGGCCAGCGCTCTCTGAAACGTTCAGGCGCGCCTACTGTCGGACACCTGGATCATATGCTGAGAGGTATTATACACTCAGGATGCAGAACGGAGAATCCTCTCTGGACTTCTTCTATCGACTGAATCGGGCTGCCGTGAAGGCGGATATCGCTTACCTTGCGCCGTCCAAGAAACGTGAGGCCCATGTACGGAGATTCATCAAGAAGCTCAAGGACACTAGACTCAAGATATCGCTTCTGGCCATGACGTTCAAGAACATCGACGATCTGGAACAGGCGCTCAAGAGGGACAAGGCTGTGTGGACTGCAGAGACACATATTCCAGGTTCACAGAGATGTGACCCAAGTGCTGATAATTTCCCGAGCCAAGGACGACTTAAATCTGACCGACCTGGTGCAGGTACTCAATCTGTTCCAGGTGACAAGTCTTTGACTCAGGGTCAGAACATCGCTGATGAAGTGACACGATGTGCTCGCTTCATTTGGATGATGACGGAGTCTACTAGGATGAAGTTCACGTTACACATGGTTGAAACTGACAGTTCGGTGACTGGAGGACTTGCGAAGTGTGGAGATTTAAGTGGTGGTCTGGGAAGGAGCTGGTGGAGCTTTCTGGTTTAGGTATGCTCCTTAGACCTGGAAGTGTTAATCCTGGATGTGCACAATCCAGAGATGTTGAAAAACACTCGGTCCAGGTCGCCCCATGTCCTTAAGCGGGTTGCCCACACGTTTAGCGCTAAAACACCTATTCTGAACGTATCAGACAGAGCGTCCCGCCTGACTTAACTACCAGAAAGTGCCACAAGCCCAGATAATCCCGGATCAAGCTCAATAATCCTGGATCAAGGAATCCTGAATCAAGGAACCCTGCATCCAAGAATCCAGATCCAGATATCCTGGATTCAAGTCCGAATATCCCGTATCAACTATCAAGAAATCCTGGATGTGGTATACATTTACCCACATCCAAACGTGAATACTCCTGAATCAAGGCCCCAAGACCCACGATTCAAGGATCCAGAAGACCAGACTCCTTGATCCAGGAAATTTATCCTGGATTCCACGTCGAGAGCTGCACTCCAGTGCCTGACAGTGTTTTCGTGCTGATGCATTCCTGAATTGCCTGGATCCAAGGTCAAAATGGCCTGAATCCCTGAATCAGAGTGCCAATCGTGAAGAGTCGGCCAAGATCTTTCCATATCTTGGCCGAAGAGTCGCCGTTGCACAATGAGGGTGTACCCAGATTCACCCCATAGTGAAACCAAGTGTAAGTCAGTGAAGTCAAATGAAGTGGTCCACACCACAGAAAGAATACGAGAGAAGTACGCTAGTGTTAAAACTAAACAGAGTTCGATTTGCTTTGTACCCCACAAGTGGTATAGAGTCTGTTATCCTGTTGTGGATCGCGTGCAGCCGCTAAGTGCCGACGTGAGCTCCATCCAACCTGTTGTCGCGTCAAGTTAGGTTGGGGTCCAGGACGTCGCTGTCCCAGGAGTAAGCCCCGCCTATTTCATATATTAGTTGGGCGGGTGCGAGCTTGTCATTTCATATCTGGTGTTTGAAGGTGTCTGGATCGGCATTCGACACCTCGAGCCGTGAACGAAGAGTGCTGCGTGAGACGAAGACCTAAGGTGGTGAATTTGCGAGTGGATTTCCTCATCGGAGGGTGGTGCGCGTTGCGTTGTGAGTGTTTGGGGTTTGTCGGTTACCCTGAACGTGAAGCTCCGATTGATACCGGCGTTGTAGCCTAGTCCTCGGCTATAAATAACAAGGACCCTGCATATTGTGACGTAAATAGCTCTGTATTTGGTTTATTGCTGGTTTATTACTGTGTGGAGCGTGTGGAACCCTGATCCTGGATATCAAGTGTCTGATCCTGGACTTTCAGGAAGTTTTCCTGGATTCAGACCTAGTGTCTGGTTGGAGAAGCAAGAGCTCACTCACTTGGACAAATCAACACTAATGGACGGTTCCCCGAGGTTAATCGAACCAAGAGGGATTGCACTAGGTACACGTCAGCCTGAACCTGACTCCTGGATCTAGGATTTCCTGGATCAGGGCGTCGTTAGGTTCAGGTGTATCTGAATTAGGGCCGCTATACACCCTGGACGGAAAAAGGTTCACCACCTCGTCTCAGCTGGTGCGCGTGCCCGGATCTCGGATATTGATTTCACCGTGTTGGTTTGTTATTGAAGAGTGTATTGAGCTGAAGCTACTTCCGACTGGGGCTATGCCTGAGAAGAAGAAGAACACGCGCAAAGTGACGGAGTCTGAGGTGCCAGTGAGGCGATCTCTGCGTCTCCAAGGGAAGCCACCTGAGGAACTTGGTCTTCAGGTCGGGAGGCGTCGCAAGACCCAAGACAAGAAGCCACCCCGGCTCAGGACCAGCCGGTTGAGGAATCTAGCATCGAGGAACGAGTTGTGTCCAAGGTTGCTGAATCCAAGACCGATGATGTTGGATCAGGGGTGACGCAGGTTGACGGTGGTGACGTTTCGAATCTGAATGCAGACGACGTCGCGGAGGAAGAGGACATCCTGGATCGTGAGTCGGCGATGGTGGTCCGAAAGTCTGAAGTTAAGGATTTTAGATTCGAGAATCCTGAATCAAGGGTTTTGGGTCAAAGAATCCAGCTCAGCCTGGATCACTAACGCCGGTTCAAGAAACTCAAGATCTTGGGAGTCAGGACTTGAGCCCTCGCTCAATTTCTGGGTCAGTGCCTACAATGTCGTCAGCTGTGGTACCACATCATGAAGCCACGTCTGGAGGATCACCTTCGAGTAGGACTCTAGATGTGCGTGGTGACACTGGTTCTCTGAATCAGAACCTTGACGCGGCCACCCCGGTTCAGAATGAGATATCGGCCTTTGTCCGTCTCCAGCTTGAACGCAGGTTGAGGGTGCCGGGCTCTCAAATCTCGGCTCGAAGAGTTGTCTACGACTGTCAAGGGGCAGTAGTGAATGCTGAATCTTGTGTTCGTGCCGCGCTGAAGACCAGTGCGTATCTGGCATAAGTTATGTCGCCAGGTCATATTGATGAAGCCTGGATTTATTGGCTTGGTCCAGTTCGTCAGTCGGTTCCAATTGTCCGGGATGTTCGCAGCCAAGTGGAGTTGAGAGACTTCACTCCGCGTGAAGCTGTTGCTGTTCTTCAAACGTTGTTCTGGAATGTTGGGTTTGAAATCACTAATGTGATCTCTGGATGGGATCAATCCCAGATAG
>JAAVTI010000084.1:0-86892 GCA_011947335.1 Phytophthora constricta
GGCAAAAAAATTCCAAAAAAATTCCAAAAAAAAAGAGCGACTAACAAACACAATCTGATGGCAGACTTCAACGAAACGGACCAATCGCAGCGGATTGTCACGTGAAATATCACGCTTGGAATTTTTGAGGCTTGCCAGACCGCACGGAAAACTTGAAATTTCGTGGTAGACGGCGATGGATCCCGACGCTCCGCGAGCCCGGACAGACTCGTTCGGATGGACTTGGAGGCGGATTTTCGATGCAGCGCGACCTGCTGCGTCTGCGGGAGCGATGTGCGGTCGACGGGCCTCGCTCGATCCGCTCGCTGCGCTTCTTCCTCTTTAGTGAGAATTGAGGGGTTTCAACTTGCTGTATGACTTCACGGACGTAAAAAAATATTCAAACAAGTCAAACGACGACCTTCTCAACAACATAACTATTCGACATGACAGACGTTGAAGTGAACATAACCCGGTCACCTTGGCTTGACCATCACTCCCATTCCGCATTTCCGATTCCGTATCCGATGGAGACGCGCTCGACGGCCATGTGCTGGGCCGCGGCCGAGGGCGACTTGGCGGCCATGCGGCGGCTGCGCGAGGAGCACGGAGTGGATGTGAACGCCGCCGACTACGACAAGCGGTACGCGTCCCTAATTCGCCCCGTTCCGACGGTCTTTACCCATATTTTCCCCTTGTTTCCCCACGTTTTTCATTCCAGCACGCCGCTGCATATCGCCGTGAGCGACAACCAGCTGCCACTAGTGGAGTACCTTCTGCAGAGCGGGGCAGACGCTGAGGCGCTGGACCGCTGGGGCCGCTCGCCCGTGGATTGCGCGCTGGAGACAAAGAACGCGGCGGCGCTGCGGCTGCTGCAAAGAGGCCACTACGCTGCGCTGGGGCGACCGTTCCCACGCTTCGAGGGAGGGCAGGGGGCTGCGGAGAAGGAGCCGGAGACGCTCCGACGGTGTGTAGAAGGAGATGATGCGGTAGAAGGAGACGCATAGCTTTTTTTTAATTATTTATTTTATTGTATTTGCTGCAGGAGCCGCTCGACGCCCGACGTGGGGGCGTTTTTCAGGGCCGTACAGGAGGGAAACTCCGAGAAGGTGAAAAGGGCCTGGCTGGGCGGCATGGAGGTGAACGTGACGGACGAGCAGGGCCGCACGTCGCTGCATGTGGCAGTGGAGAACGGCCAGCTGGGGGTCATTGAGCTGCTGCTGTCTGCCGGAGTGAACACCAACGTGGTGGATGCGCACGGACGCTCGCCCATTAGCATCGCTTTGGAGAAGCAGCAGCTCGCCATTGCGGAGATGCTGCGCGCGCACCAGAAGAAGAAGCTGGTGTCGAGACAGGAGAAGAGTGGGGAGGACCAGCAAAATGTCGCTCGCGCGTTTAGAGCCACCAAGCGGGGAGATTTGGAGGAGTTGAAGCAGCTCGTGCCGGAGTTGGTAAGGCCGGATATAGTGGACTACGACCTGCGGACGCTACTTCATGTTGCCAGCGCGGAAGGCCACGTGCAGATCGCCAAATATTTGGTCGACTGCGGAGCGAACGTCAATCTGCTGGATCGCTGGGGCTCGTCGCCGTTGTCTGACGCGGTGGACTTTGCGCACAACGACCTAGCAAAGTATCTGATCGCTAACCACGCCACAGAAAGTGGATTCCGCGCAACGGTAGCTGTCGATCACATCGACAACACGACGTTGAACGCGGCGCTGGAATTCACGCTTCGAGTTGTGACTCGGGTATGCGCTCTCTTATTTGGTAAATAGGTTTGTGACTTACCCTATCCTCTCTTGGATGTCTGTAGAATCCGTGGCTGATGGGGCAAGTTCATTGTCCGGTGCTAGACGATGACGACAACTGTGTTCTTGTCGCTCACAGTATCTGGCAAAAGAACAGCTCAGCTGCTAAACGAAATCAAAAGCCGACGACAGTGTTGTCACCACGAGCGTCCAAAAATCATCCATACGATACAACTTCCCTTTGGGGCGATGCTATCCAAAAGTACCGAAAAGTGTCCTCCATGGTCATGATTGATCCCGGCCAGGGTCACATCGGTAATGTGTTCAGTGGACAGCACCCTGAGTGGATTAACCTGCATGCTGCACAGCAATCGCAGTTCTTCTTGCTTCCTCATGCCCGACGAGCTGGACTTGAGACCATCGTGTCTGTCCCAATGATCTGCAAGATGTCGACAGTCGCGGTGCTGTCCTGGTACTCTGATCGCGCTATACCAGAAGATCAACATGAGCTGCTGCGCATCCAGCGTGTCGTTCGGTCAGTGATGATATTATCTACACTTCGTCAAGATTTAGTCATCGCTGCCTCGTCTAAGGTTGGCACTGGCCGTATCCCACGATTCCAGTACTGCCAAACGCTGGATAATGCAATTACAGCGAACGGAGAACTGACCGATGCGTCGATCCAGCAAGAAGACTGTGAGTGGTTTTTAGTGAGGTTGACCCCATTTTTGCTGCTCGGCTAATGAATCGTTTGCTTGATATGCAGTGATCGTTTGTGACACAATCCCGCTTGCACTTGAATGGGGTTTGTTCGATATGGTGAACTCGTTGGCCACTTCGATGAGCAGCGAAGATCACGTTGCGGTCGTCCCTATACTGCATTCATTAGTTATGCTTCTGCACAATGGCCTATTCCGAGATGCACTGCGCGAGCATGACACGAATGGACACGGCGTGCAAGACGGAGAATTGTCTCTGAAAAATGTGATAGAAGCGAGCAACGGCAAGATTCGGACCAAGTGGGCCTTGTTAGGGCATCTGAAGTACTATTTGCAGTATCTGTACGCAGTCAGCCCCACTGAGGCGGAATTTTTTACTGACGTTCACGAGTTATCCGTTAAGGTGGATATATATTTGAAGGAGCAGAGTGATGAGAACGTGAACGACGACGGCACGAGCTCTAGTAACACGGATGGCATGGATATTGATGAAAGCCCGGAGACTGCAATACCTGCCGAGCCACCAGCATCCGTTGCACCTGAATGTGTTTTGTGCAAGTACAATGTTCCAGGTACGCTATTTATGATATGCATTTGATGCTGGGTGACCTTTGTTGAACAATGTAGTGCTGGTCCTGTTGATTCACTAAAGGACACATCCACCCTGGACGAGAGCCAATACCAGCTATACCTGCTCCTGCTAGAACGACTCCGTTTCATACAGCGACATCAAAGTCTCCAAACGGTAGATTATCCTTTCTTATGGATCGCCTAAATATTATTTTTACTAATACTAACTCTCTTCTACAGGTGAGCGTTTGTTCGGTCTCCCAGAAAACCCAAAGTCTCCCGTGTATCGTCAAATTGGACAGGTGCTGGAGAAACTTGAGCACGAGTACGATGCCTTTGAGAGAAAGGCCGAGCTTGCTGACTGCTGCGACAGCGCAAAGCCTGCCACATTCACGTCAAGCGACTTGTACGATGCAATTGGGTCTTCGCACGATTCTCCGGCGGTTCGCAAGAGCCCTTCGGCGGACAACTCGAGGAAGCAGCTGCTGGAAGTAATTAACGAGATATTGCATGATACGTCATGCTTAATCTCATACGATCAGCTTTTCGCGCTACACAAGTGCCTTCTTCCAGCGTCCAGCGGACAGGCGGGCGTTCTTCGAACCGATTTGGCTGTCGGATACGCGTCACCTCGGATCTATCGTGTCTTTATTCCGGCCGGAGAGATCGCGGACGCACTCCAGAACCTGATTCACACGCTTAATGATACTTGTCGCTGGCAGCACCGGCCGCTGCTGTGTGCATACTACGCGTTCGCCGTACTGGTGTTCTATATTCATCCGTTCCACGATGGCAATGGACGCTGTGCCCGGTTGTTGGGGAACCTGGTGGCCAAAAAGCTTGGTTTCCCACCCCTGTTGCGAGCGGCTGACAAGACAATTCAAGCCCCCGAGTTCTTGCAGAAAGCAATTGTGACGATGGAGATCATTCGCAACAGTCGTCGGCAAACTCGACAGGCTCGCGTGCTGTCGACTCGCAGGGAGAACTCCTCCATGTGGTTTTGAAAGGCAAGAAAACGATTTGTACATACATGTACACAGTCAAGTAAATTGTCCGTTCCATTCAGGTTATCAATATGCTCCGACGGACTGGCATTTCTTGGTCGTTAGTTTGAAATGGAGCCCGGCTTCAAAACATAAGAAATATCCGGTGGTGGCCCACCACCGGCTGAGAACACCGCAGCATTACATGTAATGCTCAATAGCACAGTCAAATCGCGTGGGATGTTCAGCATCTGAAGAAAAATGTAGCCATTGGCGTGATTTCAAACCGGAACGGAACGAAGTCCCGGACACCTTTTGACGCGCGATTGAAAGGGCAAGGACTTCCGGCGTGGTTTTATTGGTGTTTGTCTTCAGCGATCGAGCGACATACCATTCGAACACTCTCCTCTTTAGCTCCTCGGCACCTATCGGCGATAGGCTATCGCACATAGTTCAGAGCAAATACCAAGTCTTGGCTCACAACTAGGTATCCCAAGTCGTATATCAGTTTCCAGCTGTCCTTCTGAGCTCCTTCATTAGTCGCATGTACCCATGAGCCGGGAGGAGATACATGTGTGACCGTCCATCCCGCCGAGATGCCCTGCCGGTGGGTGTCTCTCCACAAGCGCCTCTCATTCTCCAATTCGCCTCTTTTCAATGAAGTTGACGACGGGTGGCACGGAGTCGAGTCGCCTGCCATTCTGGAATCCGGTCACTGCTCCGACAAGGACATGGTGCTCTCCACTGGGAATGCGCTCAAGGTCCTTCGCCACGACCGCGCACTCAGTCGCGCCGTGCGGCGCGTGCCGCTGCCCATGATCTACTTCGTGCTCTATATCGTCATGCTCGTGTCGCACATCCCGGCGTCCAACTTGTACAAACAGAACAACGCGCTGCTCTCGACGCTCGTGAGCTCGGGCGACACGACTGTCACGAGCGACTCGCCCATGCTCTTCTTCAACGTGGCCACCCCCAGTGACGTCTTCAACTGGCTCGAGCTCACACTCGCGCCGAGCCTCTTCGTCACACAGGATTACAACGGCAACGACCTGCCGGACGAGCTCTACGGACGTGTCGCCACGCACAACCAGGTGTTAGGTGCCGTACGCTTCACGGTCACCAGCGGCGCGGCCGAGTCCTGCACCTACCAGCAAAAGTTCCTGACAACCATCTACCCCACGTGCTACAGCCCCGACAGCACATTCGAAAACACGACGCTCTTCAGCATCACACTCAACGCCACTGAAGCTGTTGACAATCTCAAGCAGTTGCAGGAGTCAGGTACGTGGATCGACGACTCGACCCAACAGCTCAAGATCACCGTCGTCACGTACAACGCTGAGGTCAGGGCGTACGGCGTCACTAAGCTCACCCTGGACTTCCAGCCGGGAGGTTTCATTGAGCTATCGGCTTCAGCTACCGGAGCCATCTCCAGTCTGTACATGAACGTTCGACCTATCGTCGTAGACAGTCTGCTTGTCGCGTGCTTCTTGCTAGTACTGGGCCACCAGATTGTCAGGCTGTGGCGGAATCGACAGGGTCTTCTAGCACATCTGAGAGATTTTTGGTACTTTGTCGACTACGCTACGACTGTGCTCGTCGTGGCTTTCTATGTGGTCTGGGCGATCATCGTCATGAACACTCAAGAATCGAGCTTCCGCACGAACATCAAGGCGTTCTCGGCCTCTAACATTGACTGGACGGCCGACGACGAGGCGGACAGACTCGACAGCATCGTCTCATCACTCGAACAGATCGGGCGTCTGACGGTAGCGCTGCGGTTGATCGCGACGGTCACGATCTTGTTCTTGGGGATCCGAATCCTCGACCGCTTCCGGTTCCACCCGCGGCTTAATCTGTTGTCGCACACTATTTCGCGCTCGCTGGCCAAGTTCGGCGCCTTCTTTGTCGTGTTTGTCATCGTCCTTGTGACCTCCGCTGTCCGGCCACTTCATCTTTGGTGATCGCGCGAAGGAGTTTGCCACGATCAAGGCATCTCTCGAGTCGTGCGTGAACATCCTGTTTGGCAACTTCGACTACTCGGCCATTGAGGGTCTCCTCGTGCCGGTGTCTATCATCTACTACTGGGGTTACCTCATCATTGCGAGTCTCATCCTGCTCAACATGATGCTCGCCATTGTCCTCGACACGTACGAGGAAGTGAGCGAGGACGCCTTCAACGACAAGACCATCACGTCGACCGGACGAATCATGCGCATTGTCTACTACGACTTCTTGGTGTGGTGCCATGACCTCCCTAGCCGTGGGCGTCTCCAGAAGCATTTCAACTTATCGCAACCACTTGATGAAGTACAGGAGACTTGTGACCTCCCGCGACGTCAAGTGATTTTCCGCGGACGAATCCGCCCCGACGTGCTGGAAGCTGTCTTTGAAGCCGTCGAGGCCGCTTATCTCGAAAAGGGATCGGCGAAAGAGCCTCTCAAGCTGAGTCCACTGAAGTTGCAGAGCATGTTTGGCTATGCCTATGTGACGGATGTCGAAGCTCGAGTGACGATGGACTATCTACTGCGTGGTTTGGCGCCGTTTGTAGACGGCGACGAGGATGCAGAGGAGGACGACAAGCCGAGGCTGAGCAGGAAAGAGCGCAGAAAGCAGCGAGAAAGCAGGAGCCGAGTGTCCGAGTTAGCAGCTCCGTCACCAGCGAACGAACCGTGGGGGACCTTTGCTGGTACAGAAGCGCAGGTGCTGTCACACCTTGCTAACAAGTGATGCAACGGTTGGTACGTAGCAAGTAGCGTAGGAGGGTGGAACTACTTCATAAGACATCATTCTTCCTACGCAAGCGTTGAACTCCTTTTCAATGGCGACCAAGGAGGTAAAAGCTTCAAGTTGAAGCGACGAAGCTTCAGAATGCACTGATTGACATTCGAAACGGTGATGTGCGGCGATTTGGGGGTTGGACAATTCGAAGCTGACACCACTGGCGTCGCCAGGTCCCAGACGCACCACCCCAGATCCCATTCCCTCACTTCGGAATTCTCTTCTGCGGACACAGAACGAAGAAGCACGTGACCAAGTGACATGGTTGGAGGTCGAAGTGGCGGTCGCGGTGGCAGGCAGCCTGGTCAAGGAGGAAGGGGACGAGGTTTGAACCAGAGCGGCGGTCGTGGCCAAGGTCGTGGACAAGGACAAGGTCGTGGTCATGGACAAGGTCGTGGTCATGGACAAGGACAAGGACAAGGACAAGGTCCTCCTCGTGGAGGACGCTCAAGTCGAGGAGGCGGTGCAACGCCATATCGTCCCCCGCAGCTACCTTTGAACCCGTCGGACCTGCAGTTCATCCGGTCGGCACTTAAGAACTGTCCAAATCATCGACTGAAGGAGACAATTGAGCACATGGAGAAGAGCTGGCTCAGCTGCTGGCGAGGTGTCGACAATCTCCCCAAAGATGCAGTCAAGATACTGCTGTCCACGCTGGCGAGACTGCCTCATTCAGCATCCATCCCACCGCCACCATTGCCGGCATGTAGCCGAGCAGTGACGACGTTGCTATCTCAAATTAAGCAGCACGAAGGCTCGGGTGGCGGTGAAGCACTGGACGGCAATGATGAAACTTTAGAGGGTGTCGAACTGGTGGAGCGACTTGTTACGGTGAGTACATGAGAATTTTTTTGAATGGATGAAATAGTTGAGAAAAGCTAATTGATATTGGTGATTTGACGTGTATTGCTGCAGAGATTACTAAAGTTTACGTGGGATCTGAAGCGAGACGATGTCAAGGACGCACTGGACGAGATGATCATTGAAGCGGATAGTAATCTCAATCCTAGACGTAAGATGCACCGTTCTGTGCGTGGTCGATTGACTACGCTTCTAACGGAGGTGGAGAAGGACTGGATTATCAAAGTGAAGGATAGAACGACTACTGAGGTTTCACGAACGCCGACACTGACCGATTGGCGACACCCAACGGTGGGCTGGCTGGCAGAGCACAAGAACTTTCAGCCGGCACTGCTGCCAAAGCTGCAGCTTCCACGGACTAATGAAGGGCGAGTGTACACGAACAGTACTGAGTATTTCACGACAATCGTGAAGCTTTGGATCGGCATGACTTTTGTCGAAGGAAACAACGCGTTGCTGCCTCATTGCACTGTGAAGATGGGCGACAAAATTTGTGATCAGCCCCTTTGGCCGTATCTGGGGAAGGACGCACAGCCGATGTGTCGGAATTCGCAGTGCGATCGTCGAGCAACTTTCTTGTGCGCTCACAGGTTCCACAACAAAGGTTACTGTAGTGGTTGTGCGGACAAAGTTCAGCAACGACTTCGAGGACAGCCGTCCCAGCATGCGTCAACGCACATCTACGATGGCGCCACTTCGTCTGTGAAGTACGATGGTACAATCGCTATCGAGCAGTTTAAGTCACGGCGACCGCCATTGAAACCAATTCATTGGCGTACGACAAAGCGTCTATCAAGTCCCAATCTGGTAGGGATTGTAATACTTGCCAATCGAGAGGCTTCGCTCCGATTGACGGACGAGATTTACTGGGGAGAGATCACTTTTCAGGGTAAAAGTTTTGACGAATTCAAGGCTCGCGAGCGAGGATGCCTCACGGTGCGCTTGCTCGAGTACCTAGACGAACCAGGAAACGCGATGCTTGCTCGTAATCCTATCCCAGGAGGAGCTGTGGCAATTATTGATTGTCAGACGTTTGTACCCGAGTTCATTCCAGTATTAAAAGCTCTGGAGAAGCAGCAGCATATGCCAGTGCCATTTCAGGATGGCGCACTGCTGAATTTGTGCGACAAACCTGCTAGTTTTGCCAGAGATGAAGAGATCAGTGATGATGACGTTGAAGATATCGACTCGCTGACGATTGCAAACAGTTTATCCACGCAAGCTTTAATCCGGAACGTGATCCACTTTTCGCTTCTGGACCCGATCGTTGACATTCGTCGGGACAGAGGATTACGAGACCGTCTGGAGGGGTCATTATTGAACTTGGTGAACGGTGCCACGCTCGATCCAGGTCAACTAAATAGCTTTGCCGAAGCTTTAATGTACCCAGTACATTGCACACAGGGTCCACCGGGCACAGGGAGTTCGTACCTGGGTGTTGTCGTAGTGCGTGCTTTACTGATTGTGCGAGACTTATGGATCATGAAGAATCGTGAAATTGGAGAGCCCCCGATTTTGGTCCTTTCATACAAGAATCACGCAATCGACGAGTTCTTACTGGACTTGCTCCGCGCTGAGCCCAAATTCGACCACAACCCAGCCCCTGCTTTGGAAGATACTACAACAGGAATGGTTTCAAGAAGCTCGTACGTATTGGTGGTGGGTGCAATGAGCCCGATCTCGAGCAATATCGTGAACGCAATGTTGCTCATAACGATCCGGATGTTGTTGGGGTCTCAAAGGAAATTGAGGATTGCCAAAAGTTGCGCGAAGAGTGGCACAAGTTTCGGGAATGCTTTACTCCCATTTTCAAGGCACATCAAAATCTTGCCAATATCTCAGGGGCTTTGAGTGATGACGTGCAGAAGTCTGTACAGGGGCAGTTCCTGCAATGTCATCTGCTGTCGCAACAGTTCTAAAGTTGACGAAAACTCTGCAAAGGAAGGATGACGAAAGACTGTTAGTTGCTCATTTGTTGGAAAAATCTGGTACCGAAGGGAATGAGGGGCCGAGTGGTGATGAGGCCGAAACGAGTATTGCCTCGGGTGCTGTTTTGAAAACCACGGACTTGGCCTCTGAAAGTCTCCCGACAGTATCTCTCGATTCAGTTAAGCTTGTATTGAAACGGAAACCGATGTTGACAAACGTGGATATCGCAAAACTGTATGCTGGCGTTAAGCACTATGACCCTGACATTGATCCTCAAGAAGTCCTGTATCAGTGGATTTCTGGGTTTCACCCGCTTCCCGCGTGCGCATATACTTCAGAACCGTGCTTGCACGTTTGCGTCGATGGCAGTACCTTTTGTGAAAATCATTCGTGCAAGTTCACACGAGGAGAGGAAGTAGCCTGCCCTCATGCTGTAGTTCACAAGCGGTTGTTCTGCGAGCGGCATCTGTGCTCTATCGAGAGTTGCAAAAACTGCCGGATCGATGAGAACCATTCGTATTGTGAGGATCATTCTTGCAAGTTTCGAAATGGAGAAGGAGCTATATGCTCTCGTGCTGTGGTTCACAAGAGATTGTTCTGCGAGCAGCATCTGTGCTCCGCCGAGAAGTGCAAAAACTGCCGGATCGATGAGCATCAGTCATATTGTGAGGATCACGTGTGTTTCGTATGTTTGCAGCGAGGAGAACTAGCGGGTCTTGCCGTTGACGAGCCTCCGAGGAATTCATGCGACCGGCACCCACTGTGCTGGGGAATGGACGGAATGTGCGGCGAAGTAGCTGAGCCTAACACGTCTCACTGTAAGGCGCATACGGAAGAGTTGTATTGCAAGTTGAAATCCTGCCGCGAGATTGCATCAAACGGAGAGTATTGCGGAAAACACCACCGTGAGATGGAGGAGTCGCAAGCACGCGCGGGTATTAGGGATTTCGAAAAATGCCACGCGCTGACTAAAAAGGGTAAGCCATGCCGTGGAAACCCAATAGGTGGCTCTGGTTACTGCAAAGACCACATAACACGCGGTAAGCAGCCAGTCCAGCTGAAACTTCACGAATTGTCATTCCCAAAGAAAGATCAAGTTGAATCAAAGGCGCTCATTCCGAAAGACGCCGTGTACCAGGTGTCGAACACTGCGACGGACAAAGAAAACAATGCTGACGTACCTGAATTCGTTGAGCAAGGTGTGGCTGACGAAGGCACCACCGAAACTGGTCTTATCACCTCTGCATTCTCATATCGCAATTCCAGTAAAGAACATTCAAGTACAGAGCAGAAGGCAGAGAAGGAATTTGAGGTAGACGAGATTTTGAGCTCTGATAGTGATGATGAGATTTTCGAAGATGCCGCCACGGGCTACGACAACGAAGACGAAGTAGAAGAGTCAGAACACCTGCAGCATTTACGCGATGTCTACGAGGTTAATGACGAGGACGAGGAAGACATCGTTGAGTCTGCTGTAGAGGATGAAGAGGAGGAGAAACCAGCTTGGACAATATCGGATCAAAAGTTAGTGGAACCTCAGGATTGGAATTGGGACATGGAGTTGGAAGAGCGCTGGAATGCCCTTTTTCAGTTTTAGAGTTGTGGGGAGATCTCAACGCACGTTTAAAGGAAATGTTTCTGAGGAGGGTCGAAGCGTTGAAGTTCGAGCACCATCGTGAGCTTCTTAGGGCAAATGCTCGCGTGTACGAAGGTAAAGCCGTGATTGGAGGGACAATTACAGGCTGCGTCGCACGACTCGAGGCTATTCGCACTACCAATCCATTTGCGATCCTAGTGGAGGAGGCTTCAGAAGTGATGGAGCCCCTTTGTTTTCATGCTTCAGTTCATCTACTCGGAAACTGGAGATGATTGGTGACCACATGCAGCTCCAGCCGTCCGTCATGGGAAAGATTGATTTTGAGCGAATGAACAAGATCAACATCTCCATGTTTGAGAGACTGATCTGTGCTCCCCGTGGAAGCGAGGTTCCTGCTTCAGTGTTGTCGATCCAGCGTCGAATGCGAAAAAATATTTGTGATCTCACGAGAAATTTCTATACCGACATCACAACGATCGAGGATCATGAAGTGTGCGGAACGAAAGTCGTTGGTGCTGTAAATGGCAAGGCAAAAGTGGAACCCTCTTCTAACCGCATGTGAAGGCGGAGGACGCGAGGTTCCGGGAGTGTTGCCACACATTTTCTTCTGGACGCATACTGGCGCTGAGCAGCGAGCTTCTGTTGGTCTGTCTCGTGTTAATCCGCTGGAGGCGACTATGGCTTGTAAACTCGTGCAGTTTTTAGTGCACTGTGGGTTCCCCCTGCATCAATCGCTGTATTGACACCTTACAAGGGGCAGCTTATGCTGATGCGGAAACTACTCATGAACACGTACGGGCTCAACACGATGAGCAAAGGACGTGATCCTCGACCCGTGCCACAGTGTACTGTGTCAACGGTGGATCGATTTCAAGGTGACGAAGCCGATATTGTCATCATCTCGTTAGTTATCGATGGTAAGTCGCGCACACCTTTCGTAAAGCTTCAGAATCGCATGATTGTGCTGTTGAGCCGTGCAAGACTGGGGATGTACATTATCGGAAACAAGGAGTATTTTGGCGAGACGGTACACTGGCAAAAAACGCTAGCACTGCTGGAAAAACCGGTCGAACCTGACAACACTGCAGCAACCAGTTGCACCCCGTACGATGGAGCGCGTATTCGGGCCTGCGCTTCCGATCTGCTGTCCAGAGCATCGCCGATCTGTGATTCATGCGAAGGGAGAGAAGGACTTACAGCTCGGTTTCTGTAAGGTTGTATGCTCCGCAAAGCTTCCGTGTGCACATGACTGCAGGCTAATGTGCCACTGGCCTCGAGTTAACGCTCATAACCAACGCTGCGGTGTTGAAGTAGAGTCACCGTGCAGCGAACATCCTCGGGTGCTGAAGTGTTCCGCTGTGACAGCTTCCACGGGCAAGAAATCTATTGACGATGCGCTAAGCACGTACGAGTGTGACGTTATCGAGGATGTGAGTCTTCCTTGTGGCCACTGCCGAAAGATGAAATGTCACGCGTATAACGAGATTAAAGCGAAGCGTGCGTCATGGCCTGTATGCAACAAAATGGCTATCGCGCCCTTTGTCTACCCTGACTGCAAACACCACCTCAAGTGTTCGTGCAGCGACTTCGATCGATTTACGAGTGGCCTCGCACCGCCGTGTGGCGAAAACGTTGATTTTACACCACCATGTAAGCATACTGTTTCGATTTCGTGCCACGACCGCCAGGACTACATCTCGCAAGCTCGCAACTTTACATGCAAAGAGAAAGTTCGAATGGCGTTGCCTCGATGTGGTCACGAAACGCAGGTGGCGTGTCCGAACGCAGAGACTCTAAGGCAATGGAATGGCGAGTCGTGTCCGATACTTGGAATAGTCCAAGAGGGTCAGTCATATGGACCAAAGGACTACTTCTGCAAGCAGCAGGTAAAGTTTCAGCGTCGGTGCGGCCATCACGAAATTGTGAAATGCGAGCGAGCATTTGAGCTAGGTCAAAACCCTTCGCACTGCCTGAAAACAGTCGTCGTTACGAACCCCGAGTGTGGTCATGAATGCTCAACTGCGTGCTACGAGGCGGACCGAATTTTGGCTAAGGTTGCGCAAAGCACAATATACACTCAAGACGATGTCAACGCTTTAGAAATTGTAGTGGAGGGTGATTCCAGCAATTTCCGCACTTATGGACTCAATATCCAGTGCTCCCAGGAAGTGGTGTACGCTCGTTCCTGCGGCCACAAAGTCAAAATGAAGTGCATCGAAGCGCGCAACATAACCTCTGTTTGTGACGAATTGGTCAGTGCTCAGTTACCAATATGTGGCCACACAGTGCGTTTGCCGTGCCACTTGACTCCGCATTTGAACGCATGGAAACCATGGCAAGCTTTTTCCAGATTGACCAGATCGGTCCAACTCCTGCACTCAGACAGTGTAATAGAGGATCGATTGCCCGTGCCGGGCCTCGTCCAGCGGTATTAAAGTCAATTTTGAAGGATTGTACAGCTCCTGTGCGCTTCCGACGAACTACAACGTGTGGACACGACATCGAAATGAAGTGTTGTGATGCATTCAAAATTCTTGAGGGGAAACAAGCAGTGGACGCATGTGCAATTCGCGTCCGGAAACAACTCGAATGTGGGCATGAAGTCATGATGGAGTGTTCTAAGGATATGGGGACTGTGCAATGCCAGGAGTCCGTTGAAAAACCGTGCTGGAATTTTGCAACTTGTGGAAACAAGATCGAGGTACCTTGCAGAGCATCAGCAGATACTGTTCAGTGTGATAAGGAGACGAAGTGGATATGTTCGGCAGGGCATTCATTTCTCTTGCGAATATGCAGCAGAGGACTTCCGACCGACTGTCCTTGTTGCTCAACCGATCGCTTAGAAGCGGTGATAAAGGACACACAGCGCATCTTGAGCGGCAATAAACTCGCACCCTGGTCACCGCAATCAGTTCTTTTCTTGCCGGATATTGACGGTGTAGCGCACGTGACTATGAGTGCCTCCAGCAAGCGGGAATTTCTTGTTTGGAAGATGAAGTTACTGCAGCGCCTCAAGGAAAACGTAGATGCAGACGCTACGTGGGCCAATGTCCTCTTTTGCCACAGGAAATTTCTGTATTTGTCGTGTTGAATCGGAAGCAACAATCCTCTTTTACTGATCGATTTGACTTTGGCATGTTTGCAAACATGAAGACGCTCAACGGGATCGAAGTTTGTGAGGCAACGCAGGAGAATTTCACCCGCGTTGTGGGAACAGCAAACGCGTGTGTCGTGTTTGGCCAGCTGTACATAACAAAAGCCTTGGTAAACCCTACGGATATTCCTAAAGGCAACGGAAAGAAACATGCAGCAAATGTGCGAAAGTGGTTGTCCCGGCAAGTATCCCATGGGTTTGACGTGCTTTACCGGGATGTCAGTTCAGGAAAAGGTGGTAGTTGGACTGTGTGGCAGCCATGTGCCATGTTTCCTACTCATCGAATTAATGTCACGGACTCAAATCGAGATACAGTGTTGCAGTGTCTGCCGGACGCAAAACAACGTGTGCTACCACCGCAAAAGTTCAGTTCAACAAGCCATTAGGAGTTGCAAGCGCAGAGGAGGCAAAACTTGTTTCGCCAACACCGCTGTCATCCGCCATGCCGATAGAGTAATTACACAACTTACGACAACTGGCAGCATCCGTGAGCCCGTTGTTCGAGAAGATAAGCGTTTGGCACCCTTGGGATGGAAAAGCGCTTTCTACTGGAGCGAGCGATGCAATTCCAAAGAGTACGGAAAAAACTCTCATGTCGAAGTTCGTGTTTGTTCCTAGTAGGGCTGCAGGTGCAAAGAAGCAGACAGGAAATAACCCGTTTGGTGGCGTTAAGTGTGTAAAATCTCTGTTAGCCCATGGGAAATTGGTAGAAGACGGGAAGTTGTTCTTGGCGCTTGAAATGTTAGCTGTGCGGAAGCAAGATACAGTTGAAGCGCGCACGAATTTGGAAGAGTATGCGAACCAAATTAGCGGAGAGGATGAAGGCTACGCGCATCCTCTAATCATTATTGCTATAGCACGCCTGGCCGCCCGGTCAAGTCAGTCTCAATCTTCAGACGTCCAGAGAAAGTTGGTGGATATCTTTGCTAAACTCTTATCCAGAGGCAAAAGACCGGTGGTTGGATGACTCGGAGATGCGAATTGTGCAACAGACGGCAGATGCTCTAAGTAACGGAACGGGCTCGATCGCTTCAAACTCAATCACCGTGGAGGATAAGTGGGAGGACCTAAAGGCTCAATATGGTTGCCACTCGCAGTCAATGGAGGATTTGTTAAAACTAGTGGGATTGACGAAGGTAAAGCATGCGGCTGTAAACCTGTTTAAAAACGCGATGATGTTGCAGAAGTTGTCTCCAGTGCAAAGGAAAAAGAATGTGATGTCGTTCAACTACTGCTTCGTGGGTAACCCCGGTACAGGCAAGACAACTGTGGCACGGCTATTTGCAAACATTATGAAGGATTCGAAGATCCGGCGAGCAAGTACGTTTGTTGAGTGTACTGCCCAGAAGTTGAAGGATGACGGTGCTGATGAATTTCGCTTGAAATTAGATCAAGCAATGGGCGGTGTCTTATTTATCGATGAAGCGTACGAGTTAGACCCGATGGGAGATTTCAAAGGAAAGCCAATCGTGGCGGAGTTGCTAACCGCTGCTGAAGATAAGCGCGGAGATCTCTCTATCATACTCGCAGGCTACGAGGATGACATCCAGAAGAAGTTGTACGCGTACAACGATGGTCTGCCGTCTCGTTTCACCGAAGTCACGTTTGAGACTTTGACGCTAAAGACCTCGAAATCGTGTGGGATGGTCTGGCAAAAGACCGTGGGTGGGAGTACGAGACTGCGATCGCCAAGGTGGCCTGCCGTCGTCTCGCCAAGGCTGCGGGTCGCAAGGGTTCGGCAATGCTCGTGCTGTCCGGAAATTGTTCGAGCAAGCGGTGAAGGAGGCCATGGCTCGGGATGACTTCGACGGAGATCTCGTATTTCAGACGATTGACTTGCTCGGGGATCGTCCGTCAACCAACCTTAAGCTGCAGACTGTGCTGGATGAAATCGAGGCGAAGACAGGGTGGCATAGAATTAAGGATGAGATGAAAAAGTTGGTACGCATCAGTGATGAGAACTACGAGCGCGAGTTGAAGGGCCAAGAGACCGTGCCACTTTGTCTCAATCGGTTGTTCTTGGGCAACCCGGGAACCGGCAAGACGACCTGCGCGGCGTACTATGGACGTGTGCTGAAGGCACTTAATTTTCTGAGCAATGGTGAGGTCGTGAAGAAGGCAGCGGGTGACTTTATTGGTAGCCACGTCGGCGAATCCCAGACAAAGACATCCCAGATCCTTGACATGGCAAAAGGCAAAGTGTTGGTTATCGATGAGGCGTACAATCTCAATGACAACGTGTACGGTAAGCAAGTGCTCGATGTGCTGGTCGAGAAAGTTCAAGGCACGGAGAGTGACGATCTGGCGGTGTTGCTGATCGGGTACGAGCACGAGATGCTGGAGATGCTACGGACGCAGAACCCTGGGCTGATGCGGCGCTTCCCACCGCAATATGCCTTCCATTTCGAGGATTACACGGAGCACGAGCTTCTTGACATTTTGGAGTGGAACTGTGCCAAGCGGAGTGTGACGTGTCCGTACGATGTGGCTGAGGCTTTGCTCAAGCAGTTGGCGCTTCAAAAGACTCAACCGAATTTCGGTAACGCCGGTGCTGTCGAGCAGCTTCTGAAGCACGCGATGGGTAAGGCAGTAAGTCGTCCCATGGTATATGGTAAGACGGTGCTCACTTTGGCAGATGTTGGCGCCGACGACGAGTCTGAAAAAGCAAGACCCGTTAAAGCTTTTGGATAAGCTGTATCGCATGGATGACATCAGAGAGCAGCTATCGCGTCTGCGCAACGAAATGGCAGTCGCGGACCGAGAAGGTTCGGCACTTCCGGAGGTCGGCCACTTCGTCTTTCGCGGTTCGCCCGGTACGGGTAAAACCACGGTTGCACGTGTAATGGCCCAAATCCTTCATGACATGGGGGCATTGGCAACAACGAAACTCGTTGAAACCTCTGGATTGGATCTTACTGCTCAACATGTGGGCCAGACAAAGCAAAAGGTGACCGAAAAGCTCGGAGAAGCGAAGGGCGGACTGCTGTTTATCGACGAAGCTTATGAGTTGGGCAAAGGAACGTTTGGAGAGGAAGCCATGACAACGCTTGTGGCTGCTATGACAGATCCGTCGTACGTTGGAATGGTCATTATCATTGCTGGCTACCCGAAGGACATGGACCAGATGCTAGATCGTAATGCAGGTCTCAAGAGTCGATTTACGCGCTTCATCGACTTCGCCGATTGGGAGGCACAAGATGCAGTTGTGTTCCTCAGCTCAAAGGCGGAGGATGAAGACTTTGAGGTCGAAGGTGAAGCCGTGCAGTCACTTCAAGAAACGTTTGTAGAGCTGAAAAAGCTAGATAACTTTGGCAATGGCCGCGATGCTATGCGTGTCTGGAAGGAATTGCTGCAGTGTCGTGCTCAGCGTGTGGTGAACGAGCCTGAAGAAGAGCGAACTATCACGGGAGCTGACGCAGAGATGGCATGTGAAAATGTTTTGGTTGCACGTCGGGGATCTGGAGTTGCAGGAAAGGGAGCAGCTTCGGATGAGGACCCATTGCAGTTGTTGGACGGATTGTACCGCATGGACAAGATCCGCGACCAGCTTTGCGTCTGCAAATGGAGATGGCAGTGGCTGAGCGTGAAGGATCAACGCGACCGGAAATTGGCCACTTTGTTTTCCGTGGCTCCCCGGTACTGGCAAAACGACGGTGGCGCGCGTTATGGCGCAGATATTGTATGCAATGGGTGCTCTGGCAACAACAAAGCTCGTGGAAACCTCGGGCTTGGATCTCACAGGAGAGTACCTTGGACAAACGAAGACAAAGGTGACAGAAAAGCTGGTTGAAGCCAAAGGTGGATTGCTGTTCATTGACGAAGCATACGAGTTAGGAAAGGGTATGTACGGCGAGGAAGCCATGACAACCCTCGTTGCGGCTATGACGGATCCGGGCTACGTTGGTATGGTTATCGTGATTGCTGGGTACCCGGCGGATATGAACATTATGCTCAACCGTAATGCTGGTCTGAAAAGCCGATTCACCCGCTTTGTTGATTTCCCAGATTGGGAAGCAGAAGACGGCGTGGCGTTCCTCCAGAACAAGGCGATAAAGGAAGAGATCGAGCTAAAGACTGATGCCCAGCAAGTTCTGTATCAAACGTTTGCAGACCTGAAGAAGTTAGATGGATTTGGTAATGGTCGTGATGCTGTTCGGGTGTGGAAAGAGATGCTTCAGTCCCGCGCATAGCGTGTGTTTGAATCACCCGAGGAGGCCCGTACAATCACGAAGAAGGACGTAGAGATGGCAGGTGCGATCATATTGGCATCACGACGCCCACCTGATGCACCAGTGCTCTCTCAATCCTCTCTACCTAGCGATACTTCGATGTTCATGACGCAGCAACACGAGCCTTCGCTCTCAAAAACCGCCTGCCGAGATGGTGCAGAACCAAGAACCGGATGACTCGATGGTTGAGCAGCAAGAGGAAATGGAAGAGGTGTTCACTGCGACGATGGAGGAACTGGAAGAAGCCGAACCTGAGCACGATGTCGACGAAGATAAGGACGAAAAGATGACGAAAGAGCAGCGAGACGCAGGCGTGTCCGACGAAGATTGGGAGGAACTGGAGCAAGCCAAGAAAGATCATGCTGCCCATCTGGATGCACTGCGTCGTGCGCGTGAGCAGGCCAGACTAGACGAAGAGCGGCGTCTAGCTGAACTGGAGCGTGCCCGTGAGCTAGCCAAGCTGGAAGAAGAGCGACGTCGTATTGCAGAGCAGCGTGCACGGGAACAAGCTAAAATCGAGGAAGAGAAGCGTCGTGCCCAGGCGCTGCAGGAGAAAATCCGACGCATTTGTCCGTGCCCTGCTGGTTACAACTGATATAAGTGTGGTGGGGCTGGCGTTGCAGCGCAGGCGGCCACTTCGTGTCGGATGCGCAGCTCAACAGTCAGTTTACGTGTTGAATATGAAGTACTTGCGTCGAGTTTTCTCGATCATGTCGATTAGTATCCTTGAGTCCAACATTTTTTCTTTCTTACAAACACTTACCAAGACATTGTTCGACAACACCAGGAAGACAAATTGTCATCAAACTCAGAAATAAAGCTAAGCGACAGATGAATTGATGTGAATCAACGATGACCACACGATCTTGAAGCGACGCAAGCCAAAGATCGCAAACTCACATGGCATTACGGCATTTGATCTGCCAGGTGAAGACGTGACAATCAAGAACGAAATATGCAGCTTAAGTGGACTTGCAACTTCGCTTCGCTGTTGATCATGGCAGCAGCACTGACTGCAACAGCCGAAGAACCGGAGCTCGCCCCCATTGGCGACGTCCTAGACGACCTAGAGACGATTCCGAGTCCGTTCAGTCCTGAAAACCAAGAACAACTGGCCAACATGGTCGGTGAGAGTCAAGGACTCATTACGGGGACGTTGCAGACGAGCTGCTGCCTGGAGAGGAAGCGCTGATTGCTGCGGAGCCAGAGCAACAGCCAGACAAGCTTAATCCCATGGACGAACGCAGTGATGCAGTGACGGACCTCGTGAACCAATTCATGGACCAATACGAGGAAGAAGTTGGACGCACGTCCCTGAAAGCCACGGTGCTGCAGGTGCTGAAAGCAGAGAAGACGGAGCCTCGTGCAGAGACGCAGGACATTGAGATTGGCACGGGCACGGACGACGCCATGGAGATAGTGGAGACGGACGTGAGTCAAGTGATCCGAGTGTATCTGTTGGTGAACTATGGGTTCCAGACGAGCATGTTGGACTCAAAGCGTCCGTACGTGTCGGTGCTGCAGCTCACGATGGACTGTGTCAATGGCACCGCAGTAACAGAGGAGGCAGAAGATCTCGATTGTGACATTCTTGAGCACTTGGACCTCCCACGACGCAAAGGATCCGTGCAAGAAGTGGGGTCGGAAATTCAGCACGAGATTGCCAACGCAGCTCCGGCGGAGTTCTTGCAGAATCATACGCTGCAAGTGCAGTACGATGCGGTGGAGATGCAGGACCTCTCTATGGATAATGACGGCGACATCGAGACCATGACATACGTGAGCTATCGTGTGGCGGATAGCAGTGGACAATATGGCGACCAGGACTGCATGGTCGTTGTGCAGCAGGCTCGTGGTATCGATACACTCATGTACACTGACACTGTCTGCTTTGATAGTGCCTCCAAGTCGGCGGTGCTGGCGGCGTATGAGTATGCATCAAACAACCTGCCCATGGGCGCTCTAATTTTCGCTGCGCTTTGTGGAGCCGTTGTCGGTGCTGTGCTTCTCATACGCCACCGTCGGAACAACCAGCGCTTTGGCTATTCGTACGTGCGTTCCAAGGTGCCATCGCACGTTCCATCGCAGGGAGCTGAAAGCGGCGTTAAGTACATCGATTCCACCTCCCCGCTACGGCTTGCTAAGCTGTGGGTCAAGCCTCTACGATTCTGCGTTTGCACTTTTGCATTCTTGTCGATAATGTGATGTGCATGACACCTGATTTCATTGCATTTGTTCAGCGATACCTGCTAATCTTGCTTTGCCTCGTCCTTGCCTTGCCAATACTTTGTGTAAGATTTATCGTGTTTTGCCAACTTCTTGGCCAGCTTCTTGCGTTGGCTTTTAGTAAGCGGCTCACCATCTTCGTGCGTAGGAAAGCCGTCAGCGTCAAATGTGTCAAATCGCCCAGCAAATTCTGGTGCTTCTTGGAAAAGTGCTGAAGGCGGTATTTGCATCAGCGCCTCGAACTCACGTTGTTTCTGTGCCATTGCTGTTTTCCCGCTATCTTCAGCCACATTTTCTACTTGTATTTCAAGTTCCTCGCTGGAAGCTGATTCGCATTCTGCGGATAGTCGTTTGAACACTGATCGTCCAGGTGCAAGATCTTCAATCTGAACGCCAAGTGGAGGTAGCTCCTCATTTCGTAGTGCGTCACACAGTGCGAGCACATGCGCATTGCCGGGGTGCTTGGGATCACGCAGAGCCTCCTTCCGTACAGCTGCACGAAACTTGACCAGCGATCGCAGGAGCGCTTCTTGCTCTTCTGAACTGACAAAGTCACCAGCTTTCTCCAGGTGTTGCTGCTCCTGTGCTTGCCCAGGCGTTGTAAACCGACGACGCATCATAGAGGAAAATTCAGTGTGGAGTCCCTCAACTCCGAAGAGGTCCAGAATCTCAAGCACGTAGTCAGTCAACGAGATCAGCACCTCATCGGGAGCCTCTGTATCGCCACGACGCGCCAACAAGTACGTATTTCCGCGAGAAATTAAGTCCAACACCAATGCCAGCGCACGCGGAGTATCCAGGTCGTTCAACAGAGCTGCATCCACTTGAGCTTTCGTGTCAAACAGTGCATCAAGCAGTTCTAAATCCTGCGGTTCACAGCGCTTGGACTTAACTTCTTGCGTCTCAGCACTGGTACTCGCAACATCGTGAGCACCGCCGTAAGCCATGACGCTGCGAAAAAGCCACGCAGTCGATCTGTTACTGCTTCCGCGTCCCGCACACGGTCTTCCGAGTAGACCAGGTTCGCGCGATACTTAAACTGCAAACAAAAGAGTCGAAAGTGGTCAGCGGTATGGCCATCCGCGAGAAAGTCGCGCACCGAGATAAAGTTCTTGAGCGACTTGGACATCTTGCGTCCACGGATATACAGGTGTCCGAAGTGCACAAAGTGCTGGCACCATTCTTCATCATGTCCACACATAGGTCCGTGATTGTGCGCCTCACACTGTGCGATCTCATTGTTGTGATGCGGGAAGCGCAGATCCACTCCACCTGTGTGCACATCCAGCTTATCTCCCAGCACATGATGCGTCATCGCCGAGCACTCAATATGCCACCCTGGCCTTCCCATTCCCCACGGCGAGGGCCACGCCGGTTCATCTAACTCCTTGGCCGTCTTCCACAACGCAAAGTCTCTCGGGTCCTTCTTCACCTTCTCCTCTTCCTCCGCAGCATCAGGCACCTCGACCGCCGCGACGACTGCAGCCTGCATCTCCTTCTCCTCCTCACTTCCCTGCTGCACTTGTCGTCTCGGGTCCAACTTGCCATAACTCTCTCCAAGCTGCTGCGTGTTGAAATACACCCCCGAGCCGTCCCTCGCTTCGTACGCGAACCCCTTTCGTTGAATCTCCGCCACGTACTGCACAATCTCCGGCAGGTGTTCACTCACACGCGTCACCGCCGTGGGTGGCTTCACATAGAGCTTTGCTAAGTCCTCGAAGAACTGTTTCTCCTGCTCTCTCGCTAAAGTGTTAAAGCTCACGCCCTGCTCTTTGGCTCTTGCAATGATCTTGTCGTCCACGTCCGTGACGCCCATGACGAGTTGTACATTGTAGCCCCTGTGCGTTCCGCCACTCGGCGGAGGATGTCCTGAGTCACATAAGCTCGGGCGTGTCCGAGATGCGCCTTGTCGTAGACTGTAGGCCCGCAGGCGTACCATTTCAGCACGTTCGGGGTGGCTGAGGTCTCTCGCGGAAAAGCTTCGGTACGCCCGGAAAGCGCGTTAAACATTTTAAGCTCTCGGGGTGATGGAGAGGGAGCGCATACGGAGCTGGAGAGACATCGAACGCCGAGAACGGACCGATGGGGGCAATGGGGCACCACCCTGAAGCGGAGACGAGTTAGCATGTGCTTTGTGTGGCTACGGTCGCTGCTCGGATAATTGAGACTTTGCTTCAGAAATGGTGTGTTCTTATAGAGAGAGGGGGAGGGGGGACGTTTGGGGTGGAATGTGGACAGAGGAGGACAATATGGTATAATATATGGACAGAAGAGGACAATCAAGCATTCCATTCAGTATCCAAGTCGATTCGTGCAGAATTTAGCATGTTGGCAAGAGTGGGCAAGTGACATCCTAGCCATGTCTTCAACATGGTCTGCTTCCCAGGAATAGTGCGATATCAATAGATAATGAATGGGGTGTGGTCTGAGGCCGATGAGTGCACCTCGCTGCGTTGAAGCAAGAAGAGCA
Source organism: Phytophthora constricta (assembly GCA_011947335.1). Classification (NCBI taxonomy): domain Eukaryota; phylum Oomycota; class Peronosporomycetes; order Peronosporales; family Peronosporaceae; genus Phytophthora; species Phytophthora constricta. Next base: position 23,247 of record JAAVTI010000084.1, read on the forward strand.
ACGTCATTCAATTACGAAGGTGTCATGAGCATCCGTGTGCACAACTCTGAGCATTTCGAGGAGCTCCGTCAGAGCGCACTAAGCTCTTCACTGCCATCGCGGTAGGCTCAGACATTTTCAAAGGTTAGTCGCGAATAGTAATGACACTCTTTTCTGGCGCTGTTCACCTGCAGATCGCGCTCGACAGTCTCACCGTCTACAAATGTCAGCAGTAAGACGACAGCCTCAGTGCTGTCAAAAGAGACGCACATGGTAGAAGTTGATATTTCTAGCTTCCGCGTCCTGCGTTGCGAAATCCAGAAGCTAATGCCGTATTCGTGCTCTATCAGAAACGCATGACAATGAAGCACGAACTCTACATGAAAGAGCAAGAAGCCATGACTAAGAAACTCGCGGAAACAGTTGCGGAAAACGTGCAGCGACAGAAGAGCAAGAAGGAGGGACAGTATCTAAAGCTGCAACAGGAGGTGGAGGTAAGACCGTACCCTCGCTCGAAGAGACCAATTCATCCGTCTCACTACTGCTCGAATGGTGATCGCTGTCGTTCCATAGGACGGAAAGGTTCTCGCAAAGGAGCTGCACGAGAAGATGGAATTACAGCAGCAGTCCAAGGCCCGACAGTTTTCTCGAATGCACGAAGAGTGGACTACGAAGGTCTACCACAAGCTAAACGGTCCGATCCTTAACAAAGTGCAGGCCATGGATGGCAAGCAACGCAGTGCTGAGCGAGCTGAAGCGTACCAGAAATTCTTGGACATCACGAACAAAAAGGGGGACTCTTTCGAGATATTATCATTGAGAGCGAGTACAATCCGCTGAGTGATGCAAAAATCATTAGCCATCGTGCTAAAGTGGATGACCCAGTGAAGCGTGTCATTCGCCGACGCGAAGAGGAGGATGCAATTGCTAGAGATGGAGCCAATATGTCCAACGAGGGTCAGAATGGCGGTGAACAAGCTGTTTTGAATGCGCAATACATCGGCCGTGCTGATAACTTGGACGTGAAGCTTTGGTCCAAGGGCGTATACGAGAGTACGCCGTATGGGTACTTCCACAAGATGATGAATAGCACGGCGAGCTCCGAAGGATCCGAAACGTATGCATCACGTGTGAAGCTGGATCACTACAACATTGAGACTGGTCCTGAAGTCCTCCGCCAAGAGCTTCCCAAGGGAAAGCGTACTAACTTCGACGGTCATAAGATCCCTAAGACCACTATCCAGATAACATGAGCCGATAAACGGGCGTAAATGGCATTGAAAGCTGCATTTGGTGTATCCGTCTTGGACTTACTCATCCATTCAAAGATATACTTCTAAAGAAGTAGTGCACTTTCGTGTACCTAGTTTATCTTTCTCCTTTTACAACGAGTTGATAACGCTTAACCGAAGATGTCATCCAGCACACCAGCGGACTGCAAGATAATCCATAGAATTCCCACGATAAAGGAGAATGCCGATGAGCACATGCCCACGCGAAAGTCCATGACGGGCGTGTTGCCTCCTAGTCGACGTGTTACTTCGCCGTAGATTGCCGCGAACACGCCCATGATGAGAATGGATGCTACACAGAATGAACCGAGATAAGCAGTGGACTTGCCCCAGTTATTCAATACCACCGCAGGTAAAACGCCCAAAATGCCACCAGGTCCAGCAATGCCATGCACGATTCCAACGCAAAGTGCAGCAATCTGTTGCATAAAGTCACAAAAATCGTAAGCATTCCCCTCTACCGAGCTCGTTGGGTGCTGTGGAATTTGGCAGCGCGTACCTTTTGCATCATTGGGTTTTCAAAACTTAGGTTGGTGCAATACTTCTGCTTGAAGGTCTTGTTTTTTCCGTGTCTGGTTCCGACTCTGGTTCCACGTCCGGTGAATGCGGTTCGATGATGTTAGTCTCGTTGTCGACATTTATCATGAGCGAGTAGGAACTCGTCGGCGATTTTACGACTGGCACTTCTGAAATTGTGTCGAATGCGGTAGGACTTAGTGATACCGCTCTCTTTGCCCCGGTTGCAGACTCACCACCGTCGGTGTTTTGATTCCTGAACTGACCCGACTAACATCCCCGTCATTGTCGTCGCCACTGACAGCACCCACTTTCTCTTTCTCGAGCGTATTGCGATATTTTCGATACACGCTCTTGCCGGTCCACACACCCAAGCCAATCATGAACACACCCACAACGTAGTTGAGATATTCGCCCACAGCGTCAAGATCGACGGTTTGTCCGGCCGCGAAGAAAATGGCTGCCATGATGAGCAGACCAAGGGAATGGCCACATCCCCAGCGAATGCCCAACGTGAAGGCTTTCCATGACACGCCGTTTGACATGGCAGCCAGTGCGCTCAAGTGGTCGGGACCCGTGAGCACGTGAACCACTCCTAGCATCATGCCGGTCGTGATGATTTTGCCGAGGGATGCGTGGACCAAGCTACTCTTCTCCTCGGTCAACATTCGTGCGGCGGTCGATATCACTGCGTCCATATTTGCTGCTTCGGTTCTTGGTCTTCTGTTTGTGTGGCGTTTTGAAATATGAGCGTGAGCGAGACCCTGAAAATTGAATTGCGCATGGGCGAACCGAGTTCGTGCCAGGGCCAGGGCCTCTATCGACTGGACATGGTGGTGAATGACCTGTCTCCAGGAGGTTGGCATGGCATTGGCACCGATGAACGAAGCTTGTTTCTGCCACGGAGGTAGCTGCATGCACATGGTTCGATCCCGCATACTTGTCTTCAACCAGTATCAACGCTCTGCTGAGACGGCACCACCTATGACCGTGCACCAAGCTGAAGCAAGCGCATTGTATACGCACGCGACTACGATTGATCGTGTCAGAGACGCGTCGGTGCAAACACCACTCGAGAGGACTGGTCCTTGCCACGTGCATGCGGCCAATGAGCATGGTGGTTTGTCACGGACCTGTGCAACACCGGCATCATGTGGCTAACATCTTGTGACGTTGTCTGCACATCATCGGAATGCATATTGTTGAATGACTGCTTGATGCGCTTCATGCAATGTATTGACAGCGGATTTTCATTCCAAGCATTTAGTCGACACTACTTCCTCATCAAGGGTGGGGTGAATCGTGCCCCATGGTAGCTAGCATCACACTTTACTGACGGTTAGTCGAAAATCTTGTCGAGCTCGCCCGTGGCCTGCAAGATGATCCACAGCACACCCACGACGAAAGAGAACGCCGACGAGCACATGCCCACACGGAAGTCCATCTTTGGGGTGTTCCCACCAAGACGATGTGTCACCTCACCGTAGACAGCCGCGAAGACGCCCATGGTGAGGATTGACGCACCGCAGAACGAAGCCAGGTAGGCAACCGACTTGCCCCAGTTGTTCAACACGACCGCAGGCAGCACGCCCAGGATGCCACCGGGTCCGGCGATACCGTGCACGATGCCAACGCACAGTGCTGCAATCTGGCAAGGTTTGAAGAAAACAAAAAGCTGTCAGCTAATTCATCGTTTTCAGAACCGCGGAGGGAGGACTCACCTTTTGCATGAATGGGTTTTGGAAGTTCATATCGGTGCAGTACTTCTCCTTGAACGTCTTGGGTTTCGTCGATTCAGAGTCCGATTTCGGGGATAGCGCCATCACCGGCGTTCCAGGTCCGTTGCCGTCCGTGCTCTCGTTGTTTCCGTTGACAACCAAGAAAAAAGTTCCCGACGGCGATTTCTCGACCATTCCTTCCGAGACGGAAGTAGATGAGGAGGTGACAGTAGTCGCGACTCTCCTCGGCTCCGGGTTGAATTCGATCACCGATGGTAATTTATCTGTCGAGCTAAATTGGTCGGCGTAGCTCCGGTTGCTGCTGAAAATTGGCTCGGGGTCATCAGCACTGGCTGCGTCTGCCTTCTCTTGCTCAACAAGCGCTTTGTGATACTTTTCACGGATACCCTTGGCCGTCCATACACCCAACGCGATCATGAAACAGCCCACGACGTAGTTGAGGTACTCACCCACAGCGTCAAGATCAATCGTTTGACCAGCCGCGAAGAAGATACCCGCCATGATTAGGAGACCAAGGGAATGGCCGCATCCCCAACGAATGCCTAGCGCGAAAGCTTTCCACGAACCACCCGTAGCCATGGCAGCCAATGCACTCAAGTGGTCGGGACCGGTGAGAACGTGCACTATCCCGAGAAGTAGTCCAGTGGAGATAATTTTGCCGAGGGATGCGTGTTCCAGGCTGCTGTCCGCTTCAGACAGCAGTCGTGTGGCAGTCGATATGACGGTGTCCATGGTGTCTGGGTGGCTTTTGTTTTGGAGTTTCTCCCTCCTAGCGTCTTGATTTGTGAGCTCGGATCGGACTAAGAACTAAAGCAGACAGAGGCCGTCGCCGCCCGCCTCCAGTGGAGACCCCCTTTAGCAGCACCATATCGATCTGCCATGAAGCTGAACACTATAACTTGTTTTTGGCACTGAACAAGTTGTGGTATCTCAAATGAGACCGAGGAGCCCGGCACAGCCAGCTGCAACGCCGGCAATGGTCAGTTCCAACGCGGCGCTAGTGCAGTAACATCATACGCGCAATGCATTTGTGGCTAGTTGCGACATCGCTAGCATCGCCCATTTGTTAAACCTGACAGTTTGCATGTCCATTGTCCAGTGAGAGCTTCTGGATCTGTGCTTACATTTATACCACGAAAAAGGCGTTAAAGAGGCCTCCACTTACCGCTCTTTGCAGCAACTCCATCATTGGGTGAACACACGTGTCGGCAACCAATGTCGTGTCCTTCCGCGGTATGCAATTCGGTCGTTCTAAGATGGATACAGTTAGTCGCCGGAGTCGATTGTCAACTAAGTCTGGTGGCCACGACTGAAGTATGTTCTTCTGGATAGATGTCATTCCCGATAGGGTTTCTCAGAGCCTCGATGCAAAATACAAATCTTGAGTCATGCTGTCGGGCCGGATACTATTCAGGGGCTACACCGATGCGCTCACCGGAATTTAGTCGGGGGTGGCAGTTGCGGATCCTCAATCGTTCTAGGACTAAGATCTAGCAGGACGATTTCTGGCCCCTTCCGGGTCGAATTTCACGCTGCCGACGAACTTTGACGTGGGGACCTACCGAAGAGACTTCCGTCACATGTCATCCAGCGATGCCAGCGACAAAATTCGGGACTGAAGTTAAAGATATCAATACTGCCCTGACCTCCGGAATGCTCTCATCAACGACTTCCCAGCACGCCGAGAGTGTGACTGAGAAACAGTACATGACTATTACCGGTAATGCAGTGGAAGGACTACAGCAGTGCACTCCGCTTAAGCTTCAAAAACTCGGGCGACGCGTTGCTCTGTCGGAGTGCTCAGAAAGCATGATACATGGTATGTTCAGTACATATATCTGACGACGCCAGTCACACAGTGAGCCAGCAGTCCTTCGCCGCAAGGAGCTGCGCCTGATCTGCACCGCCACAGCATATTGGATCTAGGCACGTGTCCGCGCCAATCGCCTCTGCACTGCTTCATGGACCCAACTTGAGAGCTCCACTGGAATGCGTCGCTTGACATTCCGCCCCACGTGCTCGTCTTCTGAGAGTTGGGTGGTACACTCTCCTCTGCTGTAGCAGTCAGCAGCTGGGGTTGGAATGGAGAAACTCGATGTCGTCAGCCAGAGTGCCGGAACCACCAGAACGCACGATTCCATGAAGATACAAGTCCTCGCCACCACGAGCTCCGGTCTTTTCTGAAGTGTCCGTGGATTGACGCGTCCATTACGAGCGACAAATGACAGCTGCGTGTCCAACACGTCGAGGTCAGGCCAAAAGCTGAAACTTTGCTCAGCAGGATATCAGTCAAACTCTTTAAAGAGTACGAAGGACGAACCATTTTTCCGTTGCCAATCTTGATGGGTCCTTTGCATCGCAGGAGGTCCAAGTGCTCTAGAATTTCACACACAAGATCGTCCTTCTCCTCTGCCATCGTAGATACTTTTCGTTCGTCTACAGATGGTACGCTGTACCCCTCCCCGATGTCGTCCACACGAGGTCTAACCTTCACTCACTCCAGTCGCACCCACTCCGTCTCACTTGCCCTCACTATACTTAAGTAGTCATCCACCTCATCCATTCCACATATCGGCGCCCAAGCAGCAGTCAGGTCCCCCAACCATCACAATGTCGACCACCCCCAACGTGCGTGTTGTGCTGCAACGTGATCGACCAGCAGACGCGCTTCAACACGGTGGGTGTGTGCAACCACAAAGGCACCTGCAGCGTCTGTGCGCTGCGTCTGCGCCAACTATTGGGCAGTTCCGCCTGCGTCATGTGCAAAACGGACATGCCGCGGGTCATTTGCCTGCAGCACGAGGACCAAACGTTCGAGTCGTTCCAAGACTGGGGCGATAACATCGGCCCTTCCCACGTGTTCGACGAGCCGTCGGCCATGTTTTTCCTCACTGCGGACCACGCCCAGCATGTGCGCAAACTGCGGGACCCCCTTTGCCCAAAGTGCGGCAAGAAGTTCGCAACCGTCACGGCGCTGCGTACGCACGTGCTGGACGTGCACCAAGTGCAGTACTGCGGCATTTGCCTCGAGAACAAGAAGGTGTTTCTAGGAGAGCTGCGGCTTTACTCGAAGGAGCAGCTCAAGAAGCACAACGCCAAGGGGAACCCTCGTGAAGGGTTTATGGGGCATCCGAGATGTGACTTTTGTTTTAAGAGATTCTACTCCACTTCCGAGCTGTACGAACATCTGAGGAAGAACCACTTTGAGTGCGACATCTGCTTGTACCAACTGCACGTCCAGAACAGGTACTACAAGGACTACCACGACCTGGAGAACCACTTCCGAGCCGACCACTTTTTGTGTGAGGAGAGAGAGTGTCTGGCCAAAAGTTCGTCGTGTTCAAGTCCCATTTGGATATGCAGGGACATATGCAGACGGAGCACCCGCAGATCAAGACGAGTCGCAAGATCGACGTGCACTTTACCGTGCGCCGCGCCTCACAGGGAGATGAAGACGAGTTAGAAGACCCGAGTTTGTTCCAGCAGCAACCATCGGGGAACCATACGATCAATGTGGCGGACTTCCCGTCGTTATCAGGCTCGGACAGTGCTGCTGGTGGACCCAACTTCTCGCTCTGGGAAAATCACAGCGCGTCGCGACGACCGCGGACGGAGGATTTTCCTGCGCTAGTGTCGGGATCGGCCTCTTCGAATGGAGTTGGCTCCTCTTTCCGAAATGTGCTGGCGCCACCACCTTCGGCAGCTATGCGTGCGCACATGGACAACAACGGCTGGGAGTATGACTGCCCGGAGCTCGCGTCGGCTGCCGCTGCTCTTGGAGCAAATAACCCGTTGATGCGATTCGTGAAACCTGCAAGAAAGAGCAAGGGCAAGAAGAAAGGTCGGAAGTCGGGCGGCCTGGAAGAAAAGCTGGCTGCCCCCGCTCCTGCGGTCCAGGAACATGAAGAAGAGTCGGAGTCAGAAGATGACGAGCCTACCGGACCTGCGCCATCTAAGACTGCTGTGGTGCTTAAGATCCGTCAAGTGCTAGGCAGTGATGCCAAGTATGAAGTCTTCCGCGAGGACTGCAAGCGTTTCCGGATGGGCGAGGTGGAGATACCCGAATTCTACGCTAAAATGCGCGATCTGTTCTCACCTGCGGACTTTTCGCAGTTGTTTTTGCCGCTCATGCGTCTGTCGCCTGACAAGGAACAGGTCGGCTCGTTCTTTGCCTACCATAAGCAGGTGAACAAGCAGCGCGCGAAGGCCCAGGGTTTCCAAGAGTCCACGTCTAAGCGCAACAAGAAGGCTACCAAGCAGCAGCAGCACCAGGCTCAACTCGAACAGAAGGCGTCAACTCCTCGCCGCCAAAACCACCGTCAGCCACCTGCGCCAGCTCAGTCTGGCTGGGGCAATGCGATGAAGGAGAGTGGCGTGAAGGCAGCCACGGGACGCAAAGCTGCTGCTGTTGTGTTCAACACTGACCTGCGTTCTATGCTGGGCCGGGACACGCAGCCGTCCACGACATGGAGCTCGTCGTCAAACTGGCAGGCACCGCCTCCGGCCGCGTCTAGTGCATCCGCATATCCTGCACTGGGCCGTACACCGACAAGTACGAAGCTCCAGAGTGCATCCGTCGAGTCATTTGCTGCTCTCAGTGTGTCCTCATCGTCGTCGTCGTCGTCTGGATACGGTGCCGCAACTTCGGCATACGCATCAAACCCCACGCCTGTACTGAGGCAGATTACTGCTCCGCCCGCAGCACCCACGTTCAAGACGGTCAAGAACGACTTCCCGGAACTGCCCAAGGCCAGCAAGCCGCTCGGTGTGCAACCAGTGACTCGCGCCACGTGGGATGACCAGGTACAGTCTATCGCGCAGAACCGCCCGAGCACCACCGCCAACAACGGAGGCCGTGGCAATGGTAAGAAGAAACAGAAGAAGAAGAGCATGTCGCTCGCTGAGATGGCTATGAGATTTGGCTAAGTTGCAACGAAAGCACCTAGCAGGCTAGACTAACACAAGCACTAGAGTGAAAGCTTAACTTTCTTTGTGTTGCTCGTCTTACTCGATTGAAAAAGTGTATTTGTGCTTCCACGAGTTGTCCACGAAGGTTAACGCACGAAACGATTAGTAGCACCTTCCGCCACGCTCAATGGGCTGCTGCAAGATCAACGACGTTGCTGGTACCTCCTTCGTGGGTGCTTTGATGTATGGTGTCCAACCTGGCTCAATTGATGCCCAGGTGCGCCATGATCTTGTCCAGCTTGCTCTCAATAGCAGTCAACCTTGCCTCCACCGATCCAGCTCCACTGCCATTCTCATAGCTCGACGACGTATGACGGGGCGTCGACGGCGCTGAAGTGCTACTATGCGTGGGCGGGGCAGAGCCTCCTCCGCTCGTCCTCCGTGCAGCAGCCTCTCGGTTCTTGCGCATGATCTCGGCAAAGCCTCCAGCTCCTCCATTGGCTGCACTCGAGCCACCTCCGCTGTTCTCCCTCGGGATTGCCGCTCCCGGAGTCTTCCTCAAGTTCCCTCCAGACTTGATCGCAGCCAGCATTCCTCCCATACCCCCACTAGAAGCAGCAGGAGTAGAAGCAGGAGCAGGAGCAGAAGCAGAAGCAGAGCCCCCTCCTCTTGCTCCATCAGTCACTGCTCCACTAGGGTGGTCTGCAAACAGCGTCTTCTCCACCGTCTTGACCTTGTTGAGGCTCGTGCCCTGCTGGATCTGCGCCAAGAGGCCTCCACGTCCAGCCCCAGCTCCAGCTGCAGCTCTAGCCCCCGAACTCTTGTGACGCTCGTGCTTGGGTGGCGTCTTGCTGGCTCCTCCACTTGTAGGCTTCGTCCATGTCGTCACCTTCGTCTGCGGATTGTAGTAGTATTCCTACAGGAATAAAATAAATAAATACAAAAAAAAACACAGCATTGATACATTTGTGCTACATTTTCACGTCTTGCGCGTTTTTGGAGGCTTTAGGAGTGGTAAAGGCACTCCAAAGCACCACCGAATAAAGGGGAAGATGATAGGAAGCACGAACCTTGCCATCCTGCGTCTTGTACGACAGCCACGGCGACGGGAGCGGCATACTGGAGCTCTCTCGCTTGCGCTTAATGGTGATATTCACGACCTGAGAAAAAAGCGTACGATAGATTGACTTCCAGGTAGGTATGAGGAGAAATGGATGAGTCGTCAAGAATTAGTCCGACATTTTGACTACCAGCTCATTTGAACATGCTGCGGTTGCGAAGTGTTGGAGTGTCACGGTCTTTGGCGACGCTTTCGGATGGCAAATGGTGCTCCAAGAATGGGGGAAGGGGCTGGGAGGTGAAAACGAAACGGTGGGGTCCACCGAGGTCCTCGCGAGATGGACGATTTCAACGAGACGACAGACGTCCTCCACTGACCCGCACGAACAGTGGCGAAGATGTCCCCCAGTTGACTGGTGAGGGCGTTTACGGGATTCACAGTGTCCTCCAAGCGCTGGAGAGTGGACACCGCCGAGTCCACGCACTGTATGTGCGCGAGGAGAGGACATTGGTGGACGGTCAACGCCCCAAGAAGAAGACCGCGGCGGACGTCCGAGCACTCGAGCGGATCAAGCAGCTCGCGCAGGACCAGCAATGGAGACGACCGCCACCAGCAAGTGGATGCTGAACCACATCACGGGGGACAAACCCATCAGGTAGGTGGACACTTTGAGTCAGGTGGACACTTTGGTTGGAGTCCGCCCGTCTTAATAAGACTGAGCTACTGCTGTCAACAGGGCGTGGTGCTGGATGCGGCGCCGATTCAGTTGCAGGATTTTGTGCCTGCCGAGCCCTCAGGTTGGTTGTGAGTTTCGTGGGGACATGATGCAGGTGGTAATGGACTTCTTGTGGTTGTGTGAGTGCAGAGTTCACGGAGTCGGAGCGCTCGCCGGTGCTCCTGGTGCTGGATGAGATTCACGACCCGCAGAACTTTGGCGCGATCTTGCGGTCGGCACATTTTCTAGGCTGCGCGGCGGTGGTCGTGAGCGAGCACAATAGTGCTCCGTTGTCGCCCGCCGTGAGTTGCATGTGATGGTTTGATTGCTTCCGAGAGACTCTTTGTGATTATTTGACGGCTAAACGTAATAGGTGTCGCGAGCTTCTGTGGGGGCGCTGGAAGTGCTGGTGGCCAACGTGCGTACTATGATGGAATGAGACGCTTTTAAAAACACTAATGGCATTGGCTGTCGTGCGTTGATGCAGAATAAACTGCTAAAGGCTCGGAATGTACATGAGGTGCTAGCAGTCAGCCGTGACCTCGGCTGGCGCGTCGTCGGTGCAAGCAGCGGACCTAACTCCATTACGTCTACCAAGCTCTCGGTGGATAATAAACCGACAATTCTTGTTATGGTACGTGGACACTGATTGTAATCTATATAATGCTTTGGCTTACGTTCTTGGTAATGCTTGGATCAGGGAAACGAGCATCGCGGACTTCGCAAAGGAATTCGTCAATGTTGCCAGGATATTGTAATTATCCCTGGTACGTGTGCACATAAACGATTTTTCTTAATTTAAAGTCAACATATAACGATGGAAGTGCAGGTCAGGCAACTGATGAAGACACCCGTGTGGACTCGCTTAACGTCAGCGTTGCCTCGGCAATCCTGCTCTATGAGCTCTTGAAGCACTAGGACGCATAATTATGCTGTCCTTCTACAGTATAGCAAGCCCATAAGCTTGGAGCTGCTTCCTCAGCGTCGGTGGAAGACAAACAAAAGGTGGAATGTCTCTTGCCTAGGAAATACATGGAATTGTCTAACATGGTATTTGTTTGTTTGGTGCGTGCTTCGTTCGGTGGTGCATTTTAATATCAAAATATCGCTCCGTAAAGTTTGGTGATCAAGAACTTTAGCGATCGCCCAGCATGTCATTTAGTGCTTTTTGTCTTCACTCTGGAAAAGTCTAGGCCTCGGATTCGTTTTCGTGTGGAGCTAGCCTAGCTTGGTGAACATTGCAGGATGTTCTAGTTATCGAGTATCAATCTCGGTGGCACAGTCCTCCTCTTATGCTTGCATGGCACGTTGCCGATGTTGCAAAGGTGAAATGTGACGAAAATGGTCAAATGATGCACTGCAACAGAAGAAAGCCAACACATCAGCCCGCGGGATAGTGATTCACATTCGAGCACGAAACCGACCGCGGGCAACACAACGCATCGCCCTTAGCGATCGCGTAAAGTTAGATGCGAAAACAAAAATATTTGACACGCAATAGCTAAAAGAATTCACAGTCAGATGTATCACTTGTTGATATTGGTTTCCTGGTTGTTCTGGCTGAGTGAATCTGCAATCTGATCTTTTTTAGCTGATTGAACTTTGTCAATCAACTCACTTCTGAACGTCGTTCTTTTCTGTGAGCCAACTGGGTAAACTTCGTGGGCTATACCCACTGGAGGCTCTGAAGGTGAATAGCGATGTGAAATTATAGTAAGGGAATACCGTAAATGAGGTGCTGCGCTTCTTAAGTTTCACTCCTCCTTCTGTTGCCGAACCAGCCTCTTTGGTCGCACAATGCAAAATTCACTCTCTTGGCCGGTTAGAGATAGGCATCACTAAATACTTCCTCGTGCAACGCGCGATCTGTAAACATTTCTGAGCACGATAGACACTGGACAACGACAACCACAGTGACTCAAGCCACAAAGAGGTGCAAAGAAATCAGTTAACAAAGCTTTCAACATTAATGCAGACCTAACGTCTTCGTATCTCTCTGGTGTGATTGTAGGGTCTACCTCAGAAATCGATAGCGAAATCGACCTCATCGCACGGAAGTTAAGTCCCCCAGGAGGCCTAGCAGTGAAAAGGCCAAGAACCGTTTGGCCTACTGTGCTTTGTTCAGTGGGTTCCGCGGGTCAGTCGACGTAAATACCGTCCGCTTACTTTTCGCCAAACGAGCTGCCTTTTGTATATTCTCTGGGTTCCGCGGGTCAGTCGACGTAAATACCGTCCGCTTACTTTTCGCCAAACGAGCTGCCTTTTGTATCTTCTCGTGGTTCCGCGGGTCAGTCGACGTAAATACCGTCCGCTTACTTTTCGCCAAAGTAGCTGTCTTTTGTATCTCCTCGTACTTCTTTGGGTCCAGAGCCTGCAGCTTCTTCAGTGCTTGGAAGGGCGCCTCGTTTTTCTCGAAACTTGCGCTCTCGCGGCCAACTTCGCCCAGACTGGACCTGTCGCCCTCTCCTCTTTCAACGCCTCGTTGTCGTCGCTCGAGTCGTCATCGTCATCGCAGACTCAGACTCGTCACCATCGCCATTGTCGTCGTCGTCGTCGTCATCGTCGTCCACCTCCTTGTTCGTTCGCAGGAATCGCTTAACTCTACCCGCGTCAATCACACGAGTCAAGAGTGAAGCGTCGGGTGAGTTCATCGCAGTCACCTTCGATTGGGCCGAGATGGTGGCCGTCGAAGAACTTGCAAGGAGGGCGGCCGCAGCCATTAACAGGGGGTAGGAAACGCGCATGGTCAGTTGGTTTGGTTGTAAGACGGCTTGTGCACGGTAAAGTCGATTGCGAAGTGAGTGCAATTCCGCCAACATGAAGCGGTGATAGTAAAGCGCTGTTCGTGCGCGCGTACAATAGTTGGAGACGTGCTTGCAGGATTGAACTGTCTTTCCAGACCCCATCTTTGGATCAAATAATACTTCGTTAGTAATGATTAGTGAAGACGGGTATGCCATTGATTGTGGCATACTAGTACAGACCAACTGTGTAGCCGAGCAGCCGAGCTACACAGACGCGCGCGGGATCGTCAATGCGATCTGCTCTGGAAGCAGTACGAACACCAGTAGATCTCACACTTTTGACGGAATATATGTCGATTTTTATTTCACATTCCGTCTGAGGCGATTTAGTTATACCGTCGAAGGACATCACCGACAAAGTCAAGCACTTGTGTGAGTCGACCGCAAAGAAAGCGCGGCCTCGGACACCAGATAATCACGTTAAATCATGACTGACCTGCCCATGCCCTAGACCCAAAATTGACGACCGACCGCATGTAATGGACAACTTTACATACAACGCGTGCCTTTGGCCCGAAGAAGCTCTGAAATTCGAAAATGAGAGCTGCCTGAATAATATCCAGTGAATATGCCAAGCTCAAAATTTGAACCGCTCAAGAAAGTTCGCACGCGGGCGAACTTTCTTGAGCAGTTGTAGATCCCTGGCAGACTCTCCAGGGTTATTTCGCTTCGCAAAACTTTGGGCGCGTTTGTTGTCGATCATGGTTAACAGCCACCCACGCTCAAACTTCTTACAAGTATTCGCTAGAATGCACGTCGAGATGGAGACGAAGGCACCTTTCTCCATCGGCAGCATCAAAATCCATCGTTATGCTTGTTGCCCCGACCGTATTGCAGGCACTTGCAGCGTCCGCTTAGCGGCAGTGACTTGTTCAAGATCGTCATCGCTTTCACTTTCTGTCTTGGCTTCCTCGACATTGCTGCTCTTGCGAACTGTTGCTGCGGTTCAGATTTTCTCCTCCTCAGTTCGTGCTGGCATGTACATTCATGCAACCATTCCAACCGAGGGAGACGACACAAGCAACACGCGGGGACTTTAAGGCATTAAGGAGGTATTATGTTATACGGTCGTAACATTTCATCCATAACGGGGATTATCTTTTGCAAAATAGGACCCGGAGTAGCATCCTCCCTTAACTCTGAAAATAAATTTCAGAGAACAAAAAACTAAATCTTAAAAGAAGGCGTAAGGTGCGGATTAGCTATCTTTGACAGCGGAGCTACACAAATAGTGTATTTGCTTGTCTTCAGTCATTGCTTGTTGTGGGATGTTCGACTAAGCTGCACACACGGCCTGGCACATCTATGGCATATCGTGGTGCACCGCTCAAAATGGAGGGGCGATGGTGGCAAGCGACACCAGACCCATCGGCTGCGCCGTCGGCGGTAGCTATTGCGAGACATCGTGCACTACAAGAACAGTTGCTAAACTTCGACCAGAACGTCTGGTTGACCAAACATGCCAAGCAACCACGTTTTCAATTCACAGGCGAACAAAAGCGTATGCTGCGGCAATGGTTTGACGCATTGGACACGGACGGTTCCGGAAAGATCTCCGTGGAAGAACTAGAGGACCCAATGTTATCGATCGGCATCGTGAATGACACAAGAGAAGTTCAACAGATAGTGAGCAGGTTGGACAAGGATGCGAACGGACAGATCGACTTCCAGGAGTTCGTGGACTTCCTCACGCCACACGCTAAGCATAACAAAGGTGCAAGCCCAGAGAAGCATGAGGTCATGTTTCACCAGCTAACAAAGAAGATGGAGCACCAGAGTTCAGGTTTCTTGAAATCAACACACAGCTCTCTATGGAGCGAAGACGATTTATCCTTGACTCGATCACCAGCTTTACGTCGCAGTCCATTCAAGAAGATCTTGCACAGCTGAAGCACTTTAAGGAAGAGAAGAGCGTTTCTCGAGGTGCTGGTTCGCCGGGGCACTCACGACACCGACATGTGATGACAAAGAAAGCGAAGCTCGCAGCACTTGCCACTCGCCACCAGGAAGAGCTGCGCTTCCAGGCACTCGAGCAGGTGTTCCTTCGCAACAGCGCCCTGAAGGTTTGGACCTTTTCAATTATGATGCTGGAATCAAAGCGCATTGCTGACGATCTGATGTGTTGTTGATCTCACTCGCAGCGACTCCAGGCGATGCCAGCATCAATGCTCGGGACTCCTGGCGCAAGCAGGCGTGCACAACAGCGAAGGATTGAACTTCTTACGCCACTACCAGCAGGTGAGAACCCATTAAGAACACCAGGGCGTACAATCACTGTGAGCCCCAGCATAGATAGTATCGATGCCAGTCGACGCGCCACCGCCAAACTGCTCGAGCAGTCGGGTATGGGCAGCTACACTAGAACCTCCATGCAGACCAGCAGTATACCAGACCTCGCAGCACACGTGGATGTCGAGGGATGAATAGAACTTGGAGTCTATTTCCTGAAGTCTCCTCTGCAGCCTGTTAGATCGAGTCAAATCTGTTCGATTTTGAGCCCCGTTGTTAGCCAACATGGTGAGACCGCAACACGTTAGCATCCGCTGCTTCATTACCGAAGCGAAAAGTAGTCTGCAGCATAGTAAGCAAACCCCACCGATGTTGCTGCAGAGAGAGGTCGCCAGTCACCAAGTGCTTGCACAAACACCAAAGCTGTGGTGGACAATCCGCATATTCTCTCCTATCCTGATCCCACAAGCAGTCTCTAGGGACGGCTCTGTGGTGACGTCCTCACCCACGAAAAAAACGATCTCAGAAGGCATGCAGGACAACATCGCAGTCGTTATCAATGCAACAGCCTCCACCTTCGCTCCATCCAGCCAAAATACACATTCTTAATACAGTGATGGACGACGACGATCACAAAAGTATCCAACTCAGTTGACAGCAACAACGCCGCGTACGTCAGCACGCTCCGATTGGCCAGTCAAGCGTCGTCACCCGGTCTCTGCCGTTAAGAATCACCAGCTGGCCGACATGTTGGTCTCATTCCTCAATTTGCGGCGTCGAGCACAGGCGTCCGGTCAAGCGTCAAGAAAAGTGTCAAGCCTCGAGTTTTCCAGTCTCCCAAGAGATTTGCCGACGGTGATGGCCCCGAATTCCGACAAGACGTCGCTCCAAGAACATGCCAAGGCCAGTGAAGACACCAGTCTGCTGCCTGTGAAGGCGCAGAGCCCCAGGCCGCAGTACCGCTCCATCATCGTGAGCGTCTGCTCCTTCATCCTCGTGACCGAGTTCTGCGAGCGCCTGGCCTACTACGGCCTCTCGGGCTCGCTGCCCATCTTCTTCCACAGGAACCTGGGGCTCAGCACCGTGCTGGCCACAGAGCTTAATAGTACATTCACGTCGCTGTCGTACCTTACGCCGCTGCTCGGCGCCTACGTGGCGGACCGCCATCTCGGTCGCTTCGCCACGATCGTGGTCTTCTGTCTCCTGTACATTGCAGGGCTCGCGCTCTGTGTGTTTGCAGCTCTGCCGGCTGTGTCGTCCTTGCCACTCTTCATGCTCGGCCTTTTCGGAGGCGTGGGGTTTGGAGCAGGAGGCATCAAGCCGAACGTCGTGGTGCTCGGAGCCGATCAGTTCGACGTGTCGATCCCTGCGCAGCAGCAAGAGAAGGACAGTTTCTTTAATTGGTTTTACTGGGCGATCAACGTCGGCGCCACCTTCAGCTATGGGGTGCTCACGAACTTGGCGGTGAATGGCCTGCCGCCGTACATCAGTGCAGACTACGGCTTCTTCGCGTCGTTTGCCATCCCGTCTGCTGCTTTCGTGCTTGCGGCGGTTGTGTTCTACGCAGGAAAGGAACGTTACCGGCGTGTGCCGCCCAAGGGAAGCGCACTGAGCAAGTTCTTCTCCGTGTTGCTTGAGGCTGGATCGCGATCCGCGCGTGGAAAGCTGGTGCTCAGTGGTGGACTGGCATTTGTGCCGGGGATTGTGCTGACGACGGCGTCGTATTTCATCCAGGACGACTTTACGCATATGGCGGTGGCGCTGGCGGGCGCTGGAGCAGTGGCTTATGGAACTTTCGTTCTTGTGTTTTCGGGTGCTGCGACGGGCTGGCTGAAGTTGGCGACACGCTCACGCGGCGGGTCTTTTCGTCGCAGGAAGTTCAGGACGCGAAGCAGGTTGTGCGTCTTGCACCGTACTTAGGCATCATCATCATTTTCTGGGCCGTGTACGGTCAGATGAACTCGAACTTCGTTGTGCAAGGCTGTCAGATGGATCTGCGCGTGCAAGGCAGCGATAAAGTGTTGCTGTCATCTGCGATGCTTAACGTGGTTGACTCGGGCGTGATCCTGATCTTCATTCCCGTGTTCGACCGACTGCTATATCCATTCCTGACGAAAATGGGCGTTTACCCGTCATTGCTGCGCAAGGTGGGTGCAGGTTTGGTGTTCGCGATGCTGGCCATGCTAGCGGCGGGGTGGACTGAGCAGGTTCGCAAGAGCAGTCGGATGATCGAAGGCGTCTACTGAACTGCAGTGCGGCAGGTGAGACTCTGCCTATGTCCACGCTAAGTGTATGGTGGCAGACACCACAGTACGTTCTTGTTGGTGTGAGCGAGATCTTGACCAGCATCTCAGCCTATGACCTCTTCTACTCGGAGGTGCCCGAGTCCATGCGCAGCGTCTGTCAGGCACTCAACCTGCTAACGACGACGCTGGGCTTTATCGTGGCGGGTGCTCTCAACAGCATTTTTTCATTCTGGGTTACGAGCGACCTCAATGACGGTCACCTCGAGTACATTTACTATATGCTGGCGCTGCTTGTACTGGTACTGCTGGTGGCATTCGTGTTTGTGTCTCAGTCATTCGAGTATCATGTTCCGCCACCGGGTCTCGACACTGTCACGGGCTTTTCACCGGCGCTGTCACGCGCCGCCAGAGAGCTGCGCAAAAGTTGCAATTCCAGCGCAACGCCAGCAATTGATCTGTGACCCTTGTATGATTGCGGCACTGATTTCGTCACCAGAATGAAAGTGAATATCAAATACAAATGACCTTCATCGTGCTATCGAGCTGGTGCTGATGAATTTATCTCATCATTCAACAATCTCAGTGACGTAATTAATGGAAGCGCAGTTATTATGTTCTCTATAGACGTTGCGTTCGCATTGCAGCGCTTAACTTTATTTCTGAAGGTAGGAGAATAACCCACGCATCATGACTTTTGCTTCGCCGAGAGCTTCACCAGCAATGTCACGTGCCGTGCTCGTAACAGCCTTGGCATTGTCAAGAGTTGACATAGCTAAAGTCTGGGCGTGCTGCACAGTTCCCTTGACACGCTTCAGTTTGGCTGAAACGCCCAGCAGTCTCCGTACGTTGGCTAGGAATGACACAGATCCACTAGCATCTGGCAGCAACTGCAATGACAGCGTCCCGTCCTCGTGGCCCGAAGCTAGCAAGATCACCGCCTCCTTTGGCCCAAAGCAAGTCGCTGAAACCGTTGCACCAACCGACGAGGGAGAAACATACTCTTGCACCGTCACAAAACTGTAGGATAACACACAACAATCACATTAGATCCTTGTACAGCGTAAACCAAACAAGATACAGAGTACTCACTCTTCGATACGACATATGCGGACAATGTCAGGGCAAAGTGTTATGAAAATCAAATCACCTTCGGCGGAAATCTGCAGGTCTGACACCTCTTCATTTGAAAGGTGTTGTGACTGAAGTAATACACCTGACATGTTGTAAATCCGGCAAACGCTCGTCACTGGCACCTTGGATGCCGTTTGTTTTTCCTCCTCATTTTTATCAATATTGTCCACGTTGGGCGTTTGCTGAGTACCCGTGATCCTCGTAATTGCAACAACGTATCCTTTCACTGATAGACGCATATGGGTGAGCTCGCCTCCATGTTCCGCTGGCTCAAAGGCAAATGCAACTTGACCTTCGTCATACAGGAAATGCGTCATGCCCACAGAACGGGAACACGACACGACGAGGCCAAGATAAGTGCTCACGCAGCAATCCACAATTGCAGTCGTGTGACCACGCAAAATCTGGATAGGACGGGGTGAGACGCGAGGCAAGCGGAAAAGCATGTCGGGTTTAACGCGAGAGAGTCGCCAGACTGCGAGTGTGCCATCCTGTGATCCCGACACTAGTAGTTCTTCGTCTTCCTGTGCGGTAGCCGCAGCAAAGTGGTTGTGGCTGTGGTAACTCCATCGATCAAGACTCAAACACGTCACCGCGGCGTCGTGACCAACTACACTAGCCTTGCCGATCACATGGCCATTGTCCAAGTCTAGTAGTCGAAAATGCAGAGCACCACTACGGGCACCGCCTGATACAACCACACGTCCATTCCGCGATATTACTACTGGAAACCCACGAGGCTGTCTGTGTTGATCAGTGCTTTCCTCCTCATGTCGAACGTAGTCAAATACAGGTATACGCGGGACATAGTCGAACGGAGAGTCATCACGAGCGATTTCCAGGAGCCATGGGCACTCACAAACTGCGTCAGAGCTGGCCTCTTCTTCGCTGGTAGGGACATCAGCACTTGGTGACGCATCTGTCTCGCTACTTGGTGTTTGGTCAGCTTTTGGGGTTGTACTTTTGACGGAATCCAGCGATCTGTCTCCAGGTTCAACCACAGGGAACGACTTCGGAGACATCTCCAGCGTTTTTGGTGACCCAGACGCAGAACTCACATGCGGTGACGAAGGAAGTGGTGGTGCTGGCTTCGGTACTAGCTTCCAGTAGTACACTTCAATCACCCCGAGCTCGTTCACACTAATCACACGGTCGGGAAGGATTTTAAGCAACCTGATACTGCTGTGAGCGATGGGCTTTACTGCAGCTACAGGGCTCCAGTTTCGGCGTTTCTCCTGCGCGACAGAAGAAAAATCCTGAAATGCCAACGACAGCGGGCGTGGAATGTTAGCAGAAGGTCCGTTGGAGACGCCTTCTGCTTTTCCACCTGGAAAGCCACCACTTACAGGAGGACTTGCTCGCCCAGAGACGGGATTGCTACTGATTACTGTAGCAGACACTGCTTTTCCAACGGCACTGCGCGCAAAAGCAGCGTGGCGCTTAGGGTGGGGAGTAGCAAAGAGCTGCATCGGGCACTGACCAAAGTGAGCTATCTGCAGCTCCATAGATTCTCTTAGGAATGGGTCCTCCACCTTGTCCAAGTCGACGACGCCATAGTACGTCAGATAGTAGAACACATTATTCGCCTGTAGGGAAGCTCGACCGCGCTGCTTGAAACCGAATATAAGATCTATCCATTCGTGCAGATGCCGCGAAACATGCTCGCTTTCAAGCGCCGCGCGATGTATCCGCACAAATTCCTCGGGAGTACGCGCCCACTTAGGCAACTGAACGTCACCCACTACTTCCTGATCATGTCGTTTGCCCAATCCGTAGCCGTTCCTGTTGCGCAGGAAACTGCCGTCGCTAGCAAAGAACTCAGGTGTTAGCTCCTTGACTTCAGACATCTGGGAATTGCACATGCGCCAAGTCTCCTGGATTGAGAAGAAAAGTCGATCAGGAAGATCGAAGTTACCACCCTGCATTTTTTGGTGCAAAGCTGCAAAAGGCTCCAGTCGAAAGAGGAAAAACAATACCACTCCAGCGCATGTCGAATAGTGGGAGCCGTAGAGAAACTTCGGGATCACTGGATCGTCGAATGAATGGTAACGCTCCCAGTACTCTTCCAACCGTGCCGCATTTAGTGCACCCACAGGCTTTGACAAATCTCGGAAATTATGCGGATCACTTAAATCCAGGGTTGAGTCTTCATAGTTTGACAGTACCCAGGGAATACTGGATACTGTGTCAAGTCGTTAAAGCTGCGCCCCGCAAACGTGTTCAGCGCCATGAGGTAGTCAAAATTGCTGATCTGCCGGTTCTGCCACGCCTTAGTCGTTGCCGATAAGTGTGGGATAACGCGTCCTGGCCACTGCTTAGGGGTGCTCCGAGGGAGAAATGAGTACAAGACTCGAACGAGTTCGTTGCGCCTATGCTTATTCACCAACGGAAAGTCCAGAAAATGCGTGCTACCGTTGCTGAGGAAAATCTCGATGGCTGAGTCTCGTAAGCGGTAGCGGCGAAGATAGACGCCCACAAGATGTGTATATTTCCATCGCCAACAACGATGCAGCCCCGGGGCAGCTTCATCCACGCTTGTGTTGGACGGTATCGGAAGGGTATTCTCGTCAAAGTCCGTGGTTCCCGTAGCTATGCCTCCTCCAGGAGCTTGTGCGTTTACAGGAGCTCCTGTTGGGGCTCGAAGGCAATATGTTTGCTGCAGAGCGAAAGCTTCCCCAGCACAACTCCCTCAGGAACCACGCGTCGGCATGTTACAGTTCCATACACTTGATCATTTGGTAGAACAGCGATCCCAGCACCCGGATCCAGGCCTTTTTCACCCTGTCCCAAAAACCCAGCCGCTTTGGCGATGGATGCAGACGTGCTAGGAGGCGTTGACGAAGTCGTTTTGGTATCATCTGACTCCGTAGTAGCAGCACCTTTGTACTCATCAATAGGCTCTTCTTCGTTAAGAGCAAGCGCTTCGCTTTCATCAACACCCTTGTCGCTGTCCGTACTAGCGACGTAGGTATCTGTCAATTCAGATGCTGGGATGGTATCATCTGACGTAATATCGCGGATTTCACCTCCTCGTTGTTGCGCCACCACCCGGCCAACACGTTCTAGCAATAGCTCACCCGCTGTGTTTGCTGAGCTTGTAGGGCTACCTTCTGTATCACCCTCTAAGCTGTGTAGCATCTCCAAAGGCAACGATATGGCCGAGGACTGACGACGACGTATTTCTCTCGTCCCTTTATTCGCCTCCGTATCTGCCTCTATGGAGCCTTCAACGCCTAGCTTCAACATCTTCTGCGAAGTCAGCTGCAAATCCACGTCTACCGTGCGCCGCATCCGAGAGGGAAAGGGTGTCTCGTAAAGTCCAAGACGCCACATGAGTGTGTTCTGCAGGGCTGTCAATGTATCTGGTGCTACCCGCCGCAGAGAGTCATGCTGGTTCTGCGAGCGGAAAATAAATTCTTGCTTCAACCAGAGCTTTCGGGTCCATTGCTGCTTTTGTTCACGTTGTTGGGACATCGCAGTTGTTGCACGCTGCATCTCGCGGCCTGTCACATCTCGTAACGTGGCCAACATCCGATTTTCCTCAACTTCGAGTGCTGCCCAGAGAACTCGCTCGTTGTCATCGGCATATTCCACGCTAGTATATTTCTTAGCACCACCAGGCGATAACAAGCCGTCAGCCTTCTCAGTGAGATCGACAGTTTCTTCTCGTGGCTTTTGCAGTTCCTTAGCTACAGGAAAATATGGCACCATATCCTCCATCTCTTCTAGCTCATGTAGTTCCGTGTCGTTGATAGCCAATGCTAGTGAGTCTAAAACTGCCTCCACCGCTTGCTGCTCGGTGAGTTCGCCAAGTTCGTGCACAGATAGACCAGCGACACCTAATTCTTCGTCAAATGATCCAGATGTACAAATTCGGAGGGTCAACCCTCGCAACAATACCAGTCGTTCTTCACTGCGATGAACAACAAGAGCACGTCGAAGATCTACAAGCGCCCGAAGGAACACGTCTCGTGTTGGCACTGATTCGTAGACGCGTAGGGCAGAGCCAGCCGTTAGCTCCTGCTGGAAGTTCTGCACCAACACGTTAACCACACGCTCCATAACAGTTTTTCCCGATATGTATGGAAGTGCATGCTGCAAAATCTGTAGACCAGGAAATAGGCCCACACGATGCATCTTGTGTGTACTTTCAACTAATCGTGCGCAGATATCCAACACTGCGTTGAGCAGAAAAAGTTGTGCATCTGACCACGCAAATTTATCAGACGGCCTCGATGTCGAATCGGCAGCTTCTTCTGATGATGACTTCAACGGATTAACGAGAAGCGTTTCGTGAACAAGAAACAACAACCGCTGTACATTCTCCGCTAGCAATCGAGACAGAATCGTTCGACTCCTCGCCATACGCTGCAACACTATGCCAACCACACGGCAACACCAATTTAGTGGTTCCTGGAAAAGTTCGGCCTGGCTGACGTGAGGTGCTACTTGGGCCAATGGAGGCAATGAAGATAGCGCGTGCGAGTTCGCCGACGTTGAGGAATATTTCACCTGAATTCCCTTCAGAGCAAAAAGTAAGTGCGTGAAAGATCGCCAGCCATGCGTGTTGTTCATCGCCATACAGAGCAATGACACAATTGTGTCAAGGACTAGATCTTCTCCCGTTTTGCTTGCATCAAAACTGTATGCCCGGCCACAGTTTTCCTCCGTAGCGTCGTTGCCACTATGTTCGCTTCCATTGAAAGCGCTTCCTTGCTCTCCACCGGTAGAACATGTCAGCGATAGCTCCAGTAGTGCCTCGGCCCATCCCTTCTTCATAAGCAGCAGCTGTTGTTGAAGATCTTCATCAGTCTTAAGCTTTACGTTGATATCCATCAGCAACTTCTCGCGAAAATGTGGGGTACTTCTTCCCAGTAAAATTGGCAAAAACGGCAAGATGCCTCGAAGAGGCAAGCTTAGGATCCCACTGACACCTTCATCGAACATGTCAGCAGCCAATGCCGCGTTCTTTCCATTGTTCTCCTTTCCTTGAACCGCCTCACCAACATTCGACAAACTACGCAATGCCGTCATTCGAATGACAGCAGCTCGCTTTTCCCATGTCAACTGTAGACGCTTGCCTACGAACTGATT
The DNA here is from genome assembly GCA_011947335.1 of Phytophthora constricta. Classification (NCBI taxonomy): domain Eukaryota; phylum Oomycota; class Peronosporomycetes; order Peronosporales; family Peronosporaceae; genus Phytophthora; species Phytophthora constricta. The sequence continues at coordinate 46,960 of JAAVTI010000084.1, forward strand.
AGCCATTTTGATCCACTCGATTAGTCCCCCGATGCCAGTACTTAACTCTCCAGGAGGGGCAAGGCTCGGCGATGACACCGCGATGCCACCCTCAATTCCACCTTCCTGAGGTAGAGATCCCTTATTTGCTGTTGTCGGAGCAATTGGAAACAACAAAGAATCCTTTTTCGACGGATCGTTCATGATGATGCTGTGTTGAACACCAAGCAGCCACGCTGGATCAAAGTAGAACTCCATCATAAGCTCCAGAAATCCAACAGAGAAGCTTCCTTCTCCATTCAGAACGAGACGTAAATGTTCCTCGAGGCCGCACCACACAGTGCGGCCTTCAATGGATTCCAACCAGTCCAGCAGATAAATAAATAGCGGTATACAAGCCATGCGGACATGCACGGAGACGGGCGAGCAATTTCGAGCCTCAGACTTACCAGTGTTCACACCACTGATACCAGGGTCCCCGCGTTGGTTATTCATCAGATACAGTAGGCAGTCCATCATGCTCGAGCTGATTAAAGCAAACCGCATATCCAAGAAGGAGACGGCGAGCCGGCGCAGCAGAAGTAGTATGGACGTGCACACAGCTGCATCCTCGCTAGTCATCAAAAACCGAATAACCGCACGGAGATCCGAATAAGGGCAAAGCGAACTTGAACAGAATGCAGCACGCTTTTCTTCGCAGCAGTAGCAGCACTGCCCTTTTGCTCCATAGGGTTTACCTCGGCGTTCCCGGATGAACCTGCGCCTGAGGCTGACTGGTCACTCCACACAATACTTTCGAGGTTGATGCTGAACACACCTCCTCTGCGGCCAGGTAATACCATCGAAGGCGAAGCAGAAGAAGACGGTTGTGTCGATGGAGATGGGGATGGACCAGATCCGCTTGTACTGGAACCTCCACCAGCTCTAGCAGGACTTGCTCGAGCAAAGGTTGTTTCCATAACCTCTTGCTCTAGGACTTCATGCACCTGCGTACTCTGGTTTGTCAGACAAACTTCGATAACTTCCACTAAACTCTGGATGCACTGCTGTTTCCACTGATGGTCCTTATCGTCCGGCTCCTTCAGCTGCTGCGAATTTTGACTCGACTCACTTTCACTCACAGTAGGCGAAGAATGCGGGGTCGAATAAAAATTACCCAGAACCTCCAATACTTTTGATACTGCCTCCATATTGTTAAATGCCCGCGGATATTCGCAGGCAAGCCCATACAGCTGGTGATTGTAGATGGACTGAGTCTTATAATCAGCACGCGTCCACAATCGATAGTCCATCAGAATGGCGCGCACACCAGATGCAAACAATGGGTTTGACGTCCAGATAGACGCATGATAAGGGTGATTTTCGCTCAGCTCCAGACTCTTTTTGGTGGTGGCATCATCCAAAACAAACTATTAACCACTTCCACGCAGACCACAAGACTCCCAGGCGTCCAAATTACGGAGAGGCAATCTTTGTGGAGTATCATGACGTGAGAGAGTAAGTGAAACACATAATTTTGAAGCACCTCTTGCTGGTTGGCTACGTTGCTAAGCAACATACCCTTCAGGACCCACAGCAAATCAACCACCACACTTTCCAAAACTGCTGCAAGGGGACGCTCATCTTCCGGCAACGATTCAGCACGTACAGACGCTTCTGCTGAAGACTGAGTTTTGCGTATTCGCTCGTAAGCTGTGAGAATATAGTCGAGTAGCACAGGCAACCCCGTTACACCGATTGTTCGATACCACGCTGCATGGTACTCAGGAAACAGCATCTTCTGGGTACTCTTTCCCAGGCGAGCGTTCCGCTGCTGGATTTCAGCAGATGCGCCCACAGTACTCTCAAGAGCCAGCCATTTCCCATTGCTGCTAGGTGCTGTGCCCTCGCACAACCATTCTACCCCGAGGTCTGCATAATCTTCATTGATCGTGTTTTGTGCGTTGAATGCAAAAACGGCCTGGAGCTTGCAAAATGTCGCAAAGAAATCGTTCTCTGGGACTGCTAGCGGGGACGTTCCTAGTGCAAGCTCGTGAGTTCCTGCAACAAGACGGCTTGACTGAGCGGGTAATGCTGCTGCCCATCGGTTAAACGACGAAATCATCGGTCCCAACGCATACATCAACTCAATCGTTCCTTTGGAAAGCTCTTCCTGGTACATGGCGACGCTAGCGATTTTCGCTTTCGCGTTGCGGCCGCCTCCAACGGTGCATTTTGAGGCGGTAACTAACCCCGAGGGATACACGAGCTCTTCTTTGAACTGGAGTTTGTTATCCACGTAACACGTGACTTTGCTCTTCTTAACGTAATGCAACGAGTGCGCAATCACCAGCAGATGCCACTCGCCAGGCACTAGATTGACTTCATGCTGTATCCTCCGCCATTCCGGAGAATACAACGACGTCGAAGCTGCAACGGATGCCGAGCTCTTCGTTTTCGAGTCCGCACCACCCGGGGCACAGCAGCTCACATTTAGCAGCACGCCGTGGTTCCCTTCACTGTTCGTCTCTTCACTGTACTCCAACGACGCCTCGACGCCAAGTGTGTTCGACCCGTTCGTGCACCGAAACAAGTTGAACTTGGCGTACAGCTCGTCCGAGCCGCCAACGCTCAATCTCTCCGTCTTGGCCTTCGCCACACAAAAGTCCACATTGATCCAAATTGCAACTGAATAGCCTCGAAAGGCGCTCCAGTCAATGATCGGCAGGTGCATCCTGCCGTTCTCCTGGAATGAAAAATAGGCCGTCGGAGGCGCGACTCTCGCGCGTGGCAGCACGTACTGCGATTGGGCGTCGTCTGGAGCCTCGCTCTGCTCAGGAGGCAGCAGCATCCTCTTGGCAAAGCACCGGGTGAGCTTCTGGACGTCCCTGATGAGCATTTCCCTCTCGGTGGTCGAGTATTTCTCCGTCACGAAGCAGGCCAGTAAAGTCTTCTGGACGAGCTCGTGCACGGCCTTGGAGGGCGAAAAGCTCGTCCCGCGGCGCTTGTGTGGTCTACATCACTTGTCTGTGTACTACTCGCCTTCTTCTCTTCCTCTCCACTGTCCCGTGTGGCCTCCAGCTCCTCGTTCTTCGTCGCCATATTTTTTGACAAAAGTTGACACCTTGAAGGAAAGGCCGCGTGCTTGGATTGTACGGGGGTTAGAGCTTAAAATTAGGGGTAAAGGACCGTGAGAGAATGTAGATTTTTTAAGTGGCGAGGAGCGGAGGTGGGGGTGGGCGGGCAGCTGGGAGACGTCGGCCAGGAAGCTGCGGCAGCCGAAGGGCGTTTTCCGCCTCGTTCCGGGATGATACTGTAGCTGCAACTTGGGGAAACACCTGCGAAACGGGTATCGAGTTGGACAGGGTTACAAATCAATCGACTTTGACAGGGGCAAAATGTAGCCATTTTGAAGAGGAAAAAGTTGGCTTTTTCACCAAGAAAAGAACACCAACATCAGACTGACCTACGGCGTACGTAAAGGTTTTCGCTTGGGTGCTACGTAATAACCAACTATATCGATCAGCAAGCCATCGTGGCTGCTGGAGACAACGAGGTGGTTAAGTACTGGCGACTCCACACGATGATCAAGACCAGACACCAAGTTACTAGAAGGTCCGCGTCGAGTTCCACAACTACTTGCAAGGGAAAACCGAAGGGAGGAGGAAACTGCGCCTCTTGCTGGGCTGTGTGACGCTAAGTGTGTCAAATCCTGGTCTTGGACAAGACGATGCACGTGACTGCGGAGTTGCGGACGGTGTTGAAGCGCATTGTTAAAGTCGTGCTGCCGTACATGAAAACGGTTAGACGAATGAGTGCTCCAAGTGGCAGTGCAACGTCATTTGTCCCAACTCTTAGTGATCGGATTCGGCAGGTGTCGGAAACATGGCGTAAATATTATAATAACTTGTGCGAATAGATTATTAGTTTACTGTTACACGCTTCCAAAGTCACTTTATCTTTTGAGAAATGTACCCATCTTCGGTCAGCCATCTCTACCACGCGACCCTCTCGTCGATGCGGCCGGGCAGCCTCCGCAACAAGCGGGCGCGGTGGCGCTTCCACATGGCTTTGGTCATGGGGATCTTGCTGCCGCCCACGATGTTGCTGATGGCGTTGGTGGTCGCCAGCTCCACCGGAATCTGCACGGGCGGCACCACCACGCGCCGCAGCCTGCTGAAGCTGAAGCGCGAGCCCTGGCGCGAGTCTGCGGCCAGTAGGAGGTTCTTGAGCTCCTGTGCCTCCTCAGGCAGCCGCACGCTCTCGGTTTGCGGCTCGATACGGCTTATCTGCAGCATTTTCTTAACGGCGGTGCTGGGCGACGTGGGGCGCAGCCACGGCTTTGGCTTCTCACTGTGGACGTGCGCGACTCCTGTCATTTTGGGGAATGAAGCGGCAGAAGCCCGTCCAGCAGAGAGACATATGGCGAAATGTATGGGGATCGAAGTGACCATCACCCCGCAACTTCAAGGAAGAGCGGATGGACCTGGACCAATCCGAGGGCAGATGTATCTTCATCACCCAATCATATCGGCGCTGATTAAAAAATGGATACGTCTTTTTGGAAGATGAAGCTAGCCAATCGCGTGCGAGAGAATGATTACCACGTCAAAACAAAAGGCAACATGTTGCTCGCCTCCAATTTGGACTGAGCAACGCCATCACACCTTTGACGAGCTCTCTCTTCTACTTCACCATGATGGTCTCCACCTCCATGCTAACTGATCGAAATGATGTCGCTGTTGCGAAGTCAAATCGGATGTGCGCTCCTCGGTGTTGCCATCTGACTGCTCAGCTGCGTTCTCCTTGCGATCTAGGTGCACATATAGATGGGGAGTAGAATCCAGGCAATAGAAGCTCGGCTGGCTTCGGGAACACCTGTCCTGCACAGTGTGCAGGATCAAAGATCCTGGTCCTTGTGCGGCTGTGCAAGACGCCTGTAATAGTTGTCAAGGCTATTTTTATCTGTCAAGCGGTGGTCGGACAATTCAGTATAATATTGTATTGATCTCATTTTGACCCAATAATAAAAATGCAATTTCGAGTTTGACAATAATAAAAATTGCTGCAATTTAAATTTTATTTGACGTGGGTATTGTGGTGTTTCTTCAGATTTTACGGCTTTTCATTGGTTGTGTGACTTCTTATAATCAGGAGTATACCTAATATTTGTATGGGAAACTTTTGTGATATTGTATTGCCAATTATTGGGCAATATGATATTATTGTATTGGAGTTGGCAAGTTCCAATAATAGTTATTTCTAGTGGAAAATTTGATAATTTATTGTATTGAAATTATTTTTCCCGACCACTGCTGTCAAGGCTTCTTTTATCTTATCGTTGTCACACTTCATTTCTGAAGTTGGCCGTCCACTTCAACATCTGTGACAACATCAACAAGACTTGACGACTTGGGATTTCCAAGTTGGGAAGCTTTACTTTACGTTCATTTAGGATGAGAGTGCAAGAAGTATCTGGATAGCCTTCGAGCATGCGTTCTGTTGCCAGTCATAAGATGAAGTACTCGAGGAGCCACACGTCGTCAGGGTGGAGGCAACAGTCCAGCAGACCACTGGAGCACGTTTTTAGCGTGGCGATAGAGGACGCTGAGTTTGAGGGACAATTCCCCATCGACACGTCGAGGTCGATCGAGGTGGGGCTGCCCGATTCTAGAGGTTGTTCCTCGCTCTCGGCGGCCGATGCACTCTTAACAACGATCGACTCCATTTTGTATTCAACAACTTCTGGCGAATAAATTGGCGACGTGACCGGCGACGTATACAAGGCGTCGACCTCGTTATTCAATGGAACAGCGGCATGTTTTTGACGCGTTGAAGCTTCTCCCGTTGAGCCTGGCGCTTCTTAGCCCGGTTGTGGCGGCACTTCAAGTCGCTTCGCTTCTTCGTCCAATTCTGTTGGTTGCGGTGATATTCACACAGCAGCAGAAGTGTGCCGTTCGACTTCACCGCCCGAGGATTCGGACAACGACCCGTCTTGTATCGACAGCGAGCCGATGTGAAGGTCAACTTGTCGCTCTGTCGCTCTTGAAGCGTTGAATGGACGGTCATTGCACCGTCGTCTTGCATTTTCACTGACCGTGATCTTGGCGATTAAACTCAGCGCGGGAGATCTCGAAATGGCCACCTCGCCGCTAACGTCGCGTCGGGGTCCCATTTGGGCACCTCCAGAATTGGCTTTATATTTCTGGGGATCAGTCCACAACAGGAAATAGCCGTCAAAGCGGAGGGCATCGCGTTGCGGCACAGCGTATGGGACTGTCAATGCTGTGGACCAGCAGACCGCGGGGTCAGTAAATATAGTACGTGTGGGATTGTTCCTACGAGTTCGCTTGGCTTCAATGCAAACCGATAAGGAGTTGATTGGGATCACGCACCGTTATAAAACGAACCCCGTTCGCCAGAACCAGACTGACGGCGCTGTCATTTATGTTGGCATTGAGCTGGCATCAAGTGCACTACCCAACTGTATTCCACACATCGCATGGACGAACGGCCAAAGAGGGAGCACCAAATTTCAAGCTACACAACGAGGTTCGGCCCGGCCCCGCAGCAATGCTAGCAACCAAGTTGACAGGATAGATCCATCTTCAATCTCGATCTCCTTACGCGGTCGATCACTCGATCGTCGACGATACATGTACTCCATGTGCAGACCCCAGTTGATGACTTCCGAGCTGTTTGCATTGCACGTTGCAAACGGCGGTCGCAAGCGCCTTCTTGTCGCTGGGAGTTATCCTTTAGCTAGCACGCGACTGCAAGACCCAGCATCCCATTCAACGCGATTAGCATAACGCCGACTCGCTTTTTGATATTCGACATCACTTTTAGAATAGCAGTAGCCCTGATCGACGCGATCAGACAGATACTTCCTCCCTGAAATACTTTCGTTGTATTTTATACTTCTGGATGCTCAAGGTGGAGCACTTATGGATAGAAGCAGAACTATCAATGTCACTAAGACCGGTGCACTCATAAACAAATGGTATGGTTTTTAGTTATTTTCTTCAGATACAGCAAAAATGCTAGGCCTTCATTCAATTGTCAACATAGAAGAAAGTAGAGTCACGAGGACGAGAGCCATCCGTAACTTCAGATGTTCGGCTCATGCTACTTTGTCGCTGCACCTCAGACGATGCCTCACTTAGCACGCGGTGAAGCTCGATGGGGTCGCACGTGCGGCGGATCTCCTCATTGATCGAACCGTGCATCGGGTCGTAGAGACCCAACAAGCACGAGAAGAAGCGATCGTGGTTTACGTGCTGCATCATGAGACAGCAGGTGGAAAAAGGCACCCTGCCCAAGCGGTTCTTGTCCATATATCTGAAGATGAGCCCGGAGTACGGCAGCAACTCCGACTGGTGCTTACACATCCAAGCTGCCAAGAGCTGGATGAGCTCAGGCTCCGCCAGATGACCATCGCCATCACGATCGTGCTTGTCAAACAGCACACGCAGACGCTGCACGTACTCTAGCTGAGAGGGTGGAGCAGCCGGAGTGGCCGTCAGTTGTTGGATTTGCTTGAGTCGGAGGTAGCCCGAGTTTCGAAGAGAGGCGGGTGTCTTCTCGACCTGCAGCACCAAATAGCGCACGCAAAACCCCACGTGCTCCAGGACCACAAACAACACGATTTGGAACATACGCCACCGCGGCGAACCACTGTCGTTCACGCATGTACTCGGATCGCTAGTATCCCTTGGTTCGATTGTCCCAAATGGCACCATGTATCCATTGCTGAACGTGAAGTTGCAATCCGTCCGGAAGTACCCGTAGTGATACACCACCACGAACGCTGAAACCACAGTCACGCCAATGATGTTGGCATACGCCAGCACCGTAGCCCACTCGCCGATCGATGTGTCGCGACGCGGCATCGGTCTTCGGTTAGCAAAAGAAGCCGGAATGCATCGCCACGTACCTCCAGGACATTGTTGGCGAACGCCGGGAATGGCAACAACGGCCACACCACCGTGAACATCATCACGTATGAAAACTGAATGCATGCGTCCAGATAGTCCAGCACAGGGTCGAAAATCGGGAGCTTGACCTCGGCCAGGATTTCATACGCTGAATACTTGTTCGAGTCGTCTGACATTGGCAGCACATTGACAAAGAAACCCGTGTGCTTCTGCACTAGCTGCGCCAAACGAGTCGCAGTCATGTTGCCAACGCGTCCGTCGTCTCTATCTTCTCTCTGAGCTTGACCACTAGAGCTGCTGGCAGTGGTCTGCGAGCTCATCGTGTGTTTCATGGATTCCCGGTGGTTTACAAAGCGGAAACGCCGCGAGATATGTCGCCAGCACCACGTGAAAGGTGAGGCCTGACGACAACCGATAGTGGGACGGCCTCGAAGTTTGCGGAGAAGGTACGGCGCGATCGTCTCTAGAAGCATGTTGAGGAGCTGTGTCACCACGAGCGGGGTCACAAATAGTGTGTCTAGCGTCAGAAGAGTTGGGTCCCAGTCGTATGGAGCCAGCGCACCAAGTCCGACTCGGTGAAACAGCTTCAGGATCTGTTCACCAAATGGCATATACACGAACGAGATAAAGAGAAACCAAAAGAACCAATTGCTCCAGACGAACACGAAGCGACGGTGAATCAGGCGGTTCTCGTGATCTGACTTCTTGGCATAGTTCTCCCACTGCACGAACTTTTCCGACATCCAGTTAAACAGCTCGAAGAAAATGATATCGATCAGCAGACCGAGAATGATGCCCTGAATAAGGATGTATACCCACCGATCCGTACCCAGCGCCGACGTGGTCGAATTAAAGCACGTAATAAACCAAATACAGGCATAGGAATCTTCGTCACTGTCGCCGTTGCATGCGTCGCATGTAGGCGCATTCTTGGCATAAACGTACCACTGAATAAACGGCACAAGACACACGCACTGGATAAGCGCGCACACCAGCACGAAACAGAGCATGGTGAGCTGAATCCAGTGGTTTTTGCGCTGGACCGGGACCTTCTCCATTTCGTGTGTCAGCTGATTTTTCACCCACATATACTTGAACCCCGGGTTGTCATCATTGCGTTCATACACGGTGTTTTTGTACTTCGTCAAGTTCCACTTCTCCACAAGTAGCCGCGTTTCGCGTGCCCAGCATACGAGGAACGATGGGCCCCAGAAGCACACGACGAACAAGCCAATGATTGCCAGTCCTTCCATGTATTCTTTCCACAGAGGAGCAGTTGTGAAGCGAAAGCACAAATAGTACACCACGGTGGCTGCAGTGAGGGGAACCAAATGCTTGGTGTAGATATGCATGAACGCAAACAGGAAGGCCACACGTTCGCCAAAGTGCAACCGAAGTTCCTCCACGGCCCAGCGATCGCTATTACCTGACGCAACCTTGTGCAAATTCAAGTCGAATGTGCGTTTACGGTACTCGTCGAAAAACTGCCTGTTGAACACGCGGTCGTGCAACGGGAAACACTCCACGATAATATCGGTCACCGTAAGCTCTTTGTTCACATCGATAACCCACTCTTCCTTGTCGTAGTCACGGAAGGCATTCTTAATGATGTTGTGCGTAAGCTGCAGTTCTAGCGCCGGTGAGAAGCACATCTCCTTGAGCGAATCCAGCGATTCCTCAGCCAATCTGCCTAGTGCATCACCACGCTTCATCGACAACTCGTCCATCTCACGTTTGAATTCATGCAATAGCAGGTCTGGATTTTTCTTCGGGTCGATCAGAATGCAAATATTCCTCACCACATCCTCTTCCTCGCCGTCTGTATCCTCGTGGTGTTTCCTCGCTCCACGTTGGTCCATGAGGTAGTCGTCGTACAACCCGTTATCCAGCAAAATAACGCCCAGTCCTGCTTGAATCAATCGCCGCACGCACTTCTGCTGCAGCGCACTGACCTGTTGCGGCAGATCACGACGAATCGAGGCTGCCGAGCGCGACGGGAACCTGCGACGCAGCAGATGGAAAATCTGCTCCGTGTGCTTCAACACGATCGCAAACGTGTATTTCTGCGCCTCCTCGATGGTCACGTGCGGCGCTCCCGTCACAAAGTAGTTCATAGCATCCAGAGGTGTCTTCTCGCCGTGTCCAGTCTCTAAATCCTCGTTCTCCGAGTCCTCCCCGACCTCGGCCTTATGTCTGTGCGACCGCACCTGGTCCTTCTGAAACACTGACAGAGCAAAGCTGGGCTCCCCACCTCAGTCAGCACCGCTCCCTTCCTCTCCGTGGACGCGTGCGAGGCCACCGACTTGGCCCTCGTTTTCTCCCCTCTCGGCGCCGACTTGACACTGGACGGCATGGGACTCTGCGGTGCGTAGTACACGTCAAAGGCCTCTTTTGTCTCGAACGTCGTCTGGTTCTGGAGCTGCGTCCGGTTCTTCCTGTCCTTCTGCCAGGGCAATTTCCTCTTGCTCTCTCCAGCGAGTGGCGTCACACTCACCGTCTCTTTCTCTGGGCTGTGGTAGCTCTCCATCGTGGGGAGACTGCACCGGTCGTCGTCAAATTGCTCTCGAAAACTGGGCTGCTTGGCCAGTCGGTTGGTGCTCGTAGGCTTCCGGCTCCGGAGCAGCCACTCCGCGCCCGGAGCTGACTGCACCGACGCGAACGAGCGATGCGACACGAGGCTGGAGCGCATGGACTCGGCGTCTGCGTCATCTGATGGTCGTCGGCGCAGCGACACAGCCAACACTCGTGAGCGCAGCTGCTGCTCCTGCTCCAACTGGTGCTGGGCCTCTCGTTCGCCTTTGATTTCTACTTCGTCGGCTGCGCTGGTGCTGTGCAGCATGTGGAAGGCGGAGGTTGAGGCGCTGGCGTCACGCGGGTCCACGCCCCCGGGTCTAATGTCGCCATGTTAGAAATGAGATAGACGGATTTCTATTGGATTGCGTAGACCGATGACTTGGGTTTTGGGTACCGACGCGCTTGCTCTTCCTCGCACTGCGCCGAGTAGCGACAGCTCCGTGGCGAGATGATTACTGCGGGCTTTGGGGTGGGGCATCGGATGGCTCGGGATGGGTTTTAGCCAATGAGGAGGGACATGGTGGGAGCCAGCGTGGAGTCAGCGCCGCTTTTTCCTAAAATAAGATGGATGGAGGATGGCAGGAAGAAGATGAAGCGGATTGGCTGAATGAGTGGAAAACGGTGGTCTGATTGGACGAAGTGGTTTTCTTCGACTGACGATATAAGGTGCCAAGAGGTTTTGCTAAGGTTCAAGAAGACGTCTGAGCGTTTGACAGACGAGCTTTGCCTATCCGTTTGTACCGCGGCACCACCACGAAAGCCACACATTTCATTTTGTGTGCTGAGCTGGGTATTATAGTTGAGTTTGAAAGCAGGAAGCAGGTATTATAGCACTACAGTACCAAGAAATCAGCTCTTTGACAAAAATCAGCTCCCTGGCTGTTACAACTTGCGGTGCTGTCGAAACGCCAATGCGTTTTTGCCATAGCGATATGCAGGGCTGCACACTGCCGTTCTTCAAGGCGGTGGAAGACGTCGCAAAGGCGTCAGTGCTTGGAAATGCGTAACGTGTCTAGAACTGATTTGCGTGGATAAGTTACTTTTTTCTGCCTGGACCGCGGTGATTATGCCACAGACCTGATTGCGGCACAACCCAAGGATCCGTCGTTGTCTGTATCCAGCGAGTGGATACCCTCGAGGGTCAATGACTGGCGGTTGGCGTCGCTGAGTGCTCTCTGCTATTTTGTCTCCAGTCTCGTCTTCATGGCACCAGTGAATGACAATGGCCTCGTTGAGCAATGACGACAACAGAGACGCACTGCTGGTAACCAGGTTTTAATCCAATTGGTGAAAACCGGGTATAACCGGGTTAAACCAGGTGATATCCAGGTTTCCCTAATTCGGAGGCCAGCGCGGTTTTAACAATTGTTCCCCTTGTAGCGGCTACCTACCGGTGTCTGTGCGTCAGGCGTGAGCGAGGGAACGATTGCAATGCGCGTACGCTGCAGTTTGGACGGAAGGCGAGCTTTCGTTTCCGATTACGCGGTGAAGGTGAAAGCCGCGCTGCCTTGGCGTCCATGATGGTGAGTTTGATCTTCAAAGTCGCCAACAAGAGAAACCCTTATTTTGATGTAAAAGTGCGGCGAGGAAGTCCACAGCGAATTGATCTCGATGTACGAAGACGACGGCAGCATACGGTTGTTGCGCCCACACGCTGTAGCCTGCGCTGGTTATCCATCAGGTTCTTGAGCTTGAACTTCTGCAAGAGGTCCCGTGTTGACGACTTGAGGTCAAACGATGGTGGAGGAATCAAATGCTGGTGCTGCCTTCTTCGTCGGTGGCCAGGTCTAACCAATCTTAACCAATGGTGATAACCAGGTGAAAACCAGGTTAATCGGGTTGTTCGGGTGACCCAGTTTCACCTGGTTATTTGCCAACGCTAATTGTTGGGCACGTTGAGGTGCGGACCCGTTTTAGTCGAAATGCACGAGAGTTGGTCCGCTGAAAATCCGCTCTGATTTGCTAGCGGTCTTCAACCGAGGACGCTTTCCAACTTCCTGGAAGCGGTGCAGAATTCTACGACTTGCGACCGCATGACGCGTGCACTGCTCAAATGGACCTCATCCAGGGTTCGAAAGACTCCAGGAAGGCGACACCATCGTCTGTCGCAGCGAACGTATTTTAATACCTCTGTAGCCAGGTTGATCACGGGTGCTTGAAAGCTTAACGTGGTTCGTCGGTGGAGCTTTTACACGACTGACATTTGATAGATCCAGCCAATGAAGACCACGATCAAGTGGCTGGTAAAGCATATGCCTTGTGATGGCTGTGCGATCAATACTGCTTTCGACGTAGCTGTCAGGGACGTTCGAAATCGCGCAGTTCTTGCACGAAAGACGCCCCAAGACCCAGTTCGGAGGACGCCTTGAAAGCGTGATTTTCATGCTGGTTTTGCGATGTTGCAGTGTAAAATTTAGAAGCTTGTAATAACATAAGTAATTTTTTTATTAAATATCTTAAATAATACCTTTTTAATTTTTATTTAATTAAATTTTAAATTCAGTATCACTTGAAGTATGTGGGTGAACCAGGGAACGACCTGAAAATTGAGTAGTCTTTACTGACTCCTGAGTAGCGTCGTCAACTTCCTGAAAATCGAGGAGCAAATCGCAGCTCCATGTCTATCATGGGATAGACATCGGAGTTCTGACTTCTGAGGAAGCGTGGGCATGGATGATGCTATATTGCGGCTGTTTGCGGCACTGTGCACGGTGGACCATCAGCTCGATAGTCGAGTGGCATTCTACCAAGCGAAAGCGAGCGTAGCGGGCTTAGGGTCGTGTCACCTGTGAGTGTAGCGAGCTCCCCATAGGTTAGGATATGGCTCGGTGATAGCCGTCAGTGCAAACGAGTGTCGAGTAGCTTGCGCGTAAGAACTTCACCAAGTTTGGTGGGGTTCTAGCCTATGCGAACTCAGATCAGACTTTCCGACCATGTGTCGCGAGGTGCTCATGAGATACTCATTTTCAGACTGTTCCTCAGCAGTCAGCAGAAAATCACTATTACTCACGAGTCAGTAAAAACTACTCCATTTCTAGCTGCACCCGTGAACCAGCTAGGCAGCTGTGACTTCCAGTCATCGTCGATTTCTGGAAATCACAGCAAAATTTATTTTGGATATATCTATAGTTTGGGGGATGCCTGTGCAGCAGCATATTAAACTGCAACAGTGGTTACAGTAATTAGTCAGGCTGAAAAATTAGTCTGTGTTCAATATTAGTCTGTGTCAGACTAATTACGATGATTGAGCTTCAGGTGAGTTCAAAATTAGTCTACGTTCAAGTATTCATAATTAGTGCGCTAAATCAGACTTTGGAGATCAGTGCGTGGTGCCTAGACTACCAAAAACTATTTTCGCACTTGTACGTGTGTACAGAATTTACTGGATCATCGGTCAGCTAGACGACCACGCCCTGACCAACCTTTGCCCCGATCAAACCAAACCAAAATTACCAAGGAAACCGGTTCGTTTGCAGTTCATGGTTCAATTAGAGCTTTAAAAAACTTTAAACCGAGGTGACGGTTTCTGCAAACCACCACGCAGGTTCGAACTGCTGGCAGGGGTCAATTTTTTTGTGGATTTTTTTACGAGCTTGTACACCGTGAACGTGCCTCGAGATAGAGATAGCAGGACGATGGTCGTCGACCTCAATAATTACGATCACAAACATATCGTGGCGTCTGGTATTCACCACGCGCATCATTTTAAGCTGCACAGTCATTCTTCTTTATCAGCTCCATCTGCAAAAGCACAACGACTGCGCTCGAATTCGTCAGCTCGATCACGTTTTCTGGTGTTGTCTGCTGTAATCTTATTTGCTGTATTTAATAACAGGTGCCTTTATCCAAGATGCTTAGTAGTCATTGCCAAACAGCTACATAATCTTGTTTTCACGGCGACATTCATGACTCCCTTGGCATATCCAGCACACATATTCTTACCCTCAAAAATTGTAGCGCTGCATTTCGCCTTGCATTTCAGACTCAATTAGGTTATCAAAATTAGTCTGTGCACAAAATTAGTCTGTCCACCTTTGAGCCAGACTATTATATGATTATCGGGTCAAAATTGTCTTCACACAAATTAGTCTGGATCAGACTAATTACTGTGACCACTGTAGTATATTTTTCTGCTGCTCAAGCATCCCCAAAAATAAATATATCCACAAATATTTTTTTATTTGCAAGGCCAATTATCTATTCAGGGTTGGCCCTTGTCTCAAACCGTAATTTATGTTGAGGATCTCTAATTGTTGGTTATTTACTGATCGGGGTTTCATCCAGCCGTTTTGCTGGTATGAACACCACCACGTCTCCCCATGGTGCTGGAAATGACGATATTCTTGAAGATGAACGGATTGTACTGGGATGTAGCGACTGTGGAGCAGTGCCTGTAAGAAGACTATTTCATGGATATGATAGCAGTAATTTATTTTACTGACACTTTGCTGGAGTTATCTATTGACAGACATTCATTTCGTTTCTCTTGCCGCAATAGATGCTCACCGAATGTTGAGGATGCAGCAGTGCTGCATCCACAGGCCAGCTCGACATATTGCAGTGGGCGAAAATAACCCAGCACGCATGGATTGACGAGTGCGATGAATGATGCAGCAAAAATTATATAGACATCTGGGGGTACAGATAGGAACCTAGCGGCTCGAAATGGGCACCTGGCGATCGTGCAATGGCTCCCCGTGGATCAATGGGAAGTGTGCACGGCTGATGCTATCGACTTGACAGCTGAGAATGGTCACTTACACGGTATTGGATGGTTACATGCTAATCGAGACGAAGGCTGCACTTGAAATGCAATGAAGTGTGCGGCGAGAGCGAACCGCTTGTACATCGCAAAATAGCTGGGCTAGCAATAAGATGGGTCACCGTCAGGTCTGGTGTCGTTTCGGGTCTATTTATTCAGGAGACATTTTCTGCCCCGTGGAGGTCATTTAATGACCTCCACGGGGCACTTCGCGCATGCGCCTCGCCTTGCTCGGCTCCGCTTGCTGAAAAAAAAACGGTCGCAGCGCTCGCGGTATCATACCCGCCTAATCGGCGGGCGCTGGCAGAAGGTGAATGCATTGAGTAAGCCTCGCGCTCGCTCTGCTCGCCCTCGTCCGTAGCAGTGTTCAGACAATAAAATAAAAACTATATTGGACTTACAGAAAAACATAATACAGCATTGCAATTTGCGTGACTCCCGTAATAAGTATTGCAATTATTCACAAATATTGTAAGGGTTTGGAGCGGTGCAGTGGTGTGGAAATGGCCCAACCACGCTGCAGCGAAGAAATACTGCGAGATCTGACGCGAGCTGGATATGATACTTGGATGTTGAAGTCGAAAATCAAACTGAATGCATGATAAAGATAAGCACACCGTACTGAGTTGAGCTGCCAACGCACCTCGGAACCACTCCGGAACCAGTCATTCTAGTCATCAATCACCGATACGAAAGGTAAAAAGTAAATATATTTATTACGGGGCCAATTGCATATTGTACGGGTTGCCCGGCTTTTCAATAATCCGTTATCCTGGTAGTGCAACGGGGAAGACGTTGTACGGATAGCCCAATAGGGATTAATTCGTCGTAGTGTGACCACACCAATAGTATGTACTGGAATCATACAAATGCTAAGTGAATACTGCTTATAAATCTCCCTTTGCTGATGGCTTTCTACATGCCTCCGTAACTTACAAGGCAATGTGATTTCGGAGTTCGTGGTTTGTGTGTCATCACATCAAGGTCTAGCGTTGCTGTGACGTCGTTGCCCTCGTGCGATGCTGCTGAGCATCTGAGGGCAGTGCGGCGCTGCGTTGGAAGTGACCAAAGTGGCAGTGACTTGGTGCACAGGAGCTGAACCGCCATCTGCGCCGGCGGTTTAGCCTGTCTGTGGGGCGGCGATGCGGTAAGGCGAGGACAAGGGCACAATAGAGCAACATTTGCATAAGGTTTCTCAGGACAAGACCGGTTTGAAGTTGATGGCTGCTGTGAAATCTGTTGATATTCGCGCGGGTAGGAGCGAGTAATTGCACGAGAAGAACCCTTGTTCCCCACTCAGTAAGCTTGGGATTAAGGAGGGAAACTTCGCAGGTGACAACCCCCTGTAGCTTAGTCAAACAAAAAACACCTAACTGCCGTACAGAGATTGTCCTACGGCAAAGCGACGAGACTAACCGAACTGCAACATCAAAGCTAGAAGCTGGCTGAGCTCGACTTCCACACGCCATCTTCACACTCCCACTTCGAGTCTGCTCTGCTTGTCGGCTTGGTCCTTGGGTTAGTCGCTAGCGTTAGTGTCACCACCTTCAATGGCTGTCGGAACAGGCATCATATTTAATTGCTGCCGAAATTTCCGAAAGAGAAGTGGACCCAAAGGCTTCGTAAAAATATTCGCAAGCATATCCGTCGAGGGACAGTATCGCACTACGATCACACCACGCTCGTGGTAATCGCGCACCTTGTGATTTTCAGGTCCACGCCTTTTGTCTTATAGTTTCCCTAATTTCAGTGATCACAGTGATAGCAGACTGATTGTTTAGCTAGAGTACTGTCAGACGATGATACTTGAGATTTAACTAATGGCATAAGTTGTGCGTCCATATTATCATGGTTGAGCATTCGCTCGCCGCTACAAACTCAGCACTACGTGTATCATCCGTCACGATTCGCTGTCAACGGGACGTGTACGCATACGTACACCCATTCAGCTGTAAGACATATCCAGTGATAGAGTAACGACCATCCTTTTCATTACCCAGGTCTGCATCAGCATATGCCACGAAATTCAATTCTGTTGTCTCTGGCTTATGCCACACAAGACCATAGTCTTTGGTCCCTTGCAGATATCGCAATACCCGTTTCGCCATTACAAAGTTTTCATACGTGTACTTATTCAAGTACTTGCCTAGTGTCCGCACCGACTTTGCAATTTCCGGGCGCGAACATTGCACTAGATATTGGAGACAACCAACAATTTCTCTATACGGTAGCTTTGGATCATTCACGCCTTCTTGATCTAGCGGTGCAGGTATTGGTATACATCCTAGAGCTTGTAGTGTTGAAACAGCACGACACTGATCCATTTGGAAGCGTCCCAGGATCTTATCAATGTGACCGTGTTGGAAGATCCACATTATTCGCTCTGGTATATACGTGATTTCCATCCCTAGTAAGTGATGAACCGGACCTAAGTCCTTGATCTTAAACTTTCGCTCCAGCTCGCTAATTACCAGTTTTACATTCTCTTTGCTGGCAGCGATTAAGACGTCATCCACATACACAGTTAAGGAAATCGGACTTCCTCCCACTGTTCTCCAATACACACCATTATCCATTTTCGATCGCTGAAAACCAATTTTCAACAAGTAGGCATCTGGCGTCTTATACCAAATCAACGGCGCTTGTTTTAATCCATAGAGACTTCGTAATAATCTACACACTCGACCACTTCCATCAAAGTAGTCTGGCATCTCCATGTAAATCTCCGCATCCCCAATCGGGCCATTCAAAAATGCTGTCACAAAATTAATTTGATGACACACTAGGCCATAATGAAGTGCCAATAGTAACACCAACTTCACAGCTTCAAAGGAAACAACCGGAGCATACGTCTCCCAAAATCGACGCCATACTCTTGCTGACACCCCTTAATGGTAATGCGCGCACGATGTCGGATCACACGGCCCTGCGGGTCGCGCTTCCTAACAAATATCCACTTGCTAGTCAATATGTTCTTGTAATGCGGGCGCTCTACTAGCTCCCAGGTATTGTTCCGCATGAGATCCGAATATTCCTTTTCCAATGCCTCTTTCCATTTGTTGGCATCCGGAGCATTCAATGCCTCCTGAACGCTCTGCGGTTCCAACAACACGTTCACAGCTTGGATGACCAATCTGGCAGGAATGTCCAGCTCATAGTCTTGCAGACGCACGTTGGGTCGACGCACACGGGAAGAAGGTCGGAATGATGCAGTAGCTGGCGTCCCGCTCCACCCATCGCTTTCGTCGTTTTCTTCCTCCGTGTCTGCATGATCATCAGGTGTTGTGATGCAATCCATCAGATCCACATTATCGTCACTGTCACCAAACGCAATGGTACATTTCCATCTTCGTCAAAACCCGCAGGTTCAGACATAGCATCAGCATCACCGCACTTTGCATCCCCCATGTTTCGATCTCCCACTGAAGATGAGTCCTGCCGAGTTGGAGTAGCATCTGTGACGTGCACGCGATTGCTGTTAGACGAATCCGTGTCATCACGCTCACCACCAATTCGCGCATAGGTCTCATATCGTGGAGTGTTACTTCCCGACTGGGCTTCACCCGCAGGTGCTGACCAAGTCCATGCCGCAGCATCACCCAGTGCCCTACCAACAGTAACCGAAATCTCGCAAATAGAGGGACCCTCAGTACATGGACGCTTAGACGGACGATCTGCTTGACAATCTTCCAGTAAACTATGACTATTGCCACTTGTACTCGAGGTCTTCACCGGAAGCAGAACATACGGGATCACGGTAGGCAATTCAAACCGACCTGTGCCGTATCGATTCGCTAATACATGCTCCACTAATTGCGATCGACGGTCCATCCCTCTTGAAATCCTACCGAGCGCACCTCTTCCAGGTTGCCGGTTGATAAGCTCAACACTTGATAACTATCAGAATGTTGTGCATATCCCATGAATAGGCTGCGTTTCCCAGGATTTTCCAGTTTACTTGCACGCTGCACCTTGGGTGTGAAGACAAACACAACGCATCCCCACGTACGTAATGTTGACACGTCAGGTCACACCCCAAATCGACGGCAATACGGCGTATCACCATCAAGTGCACTCGTCGCACTGATGTTAATCACCTCAAGAGCAAACCCAAATGCTTCAGCCCACAGTAAACTCGGCAAGTTCGCAGTATTCAGCAAGCATCGCACTCGAGCCATGACAACACCATTCATCTTTTCCACCACTTCGTTCTCCTCCGGACTGTACGCATTTGTCCAGGTAAACTCTATTCCATGAGACTGAAGAAATGCTTTCATGGTGTTGTTCAACAATTCACGACCCTGATCAGAGCTAAAAGCTTCTACTCGATGACCTTGTGCAATAAGCCACTTTAAATGCGTTAAAACAACCTCAGTTGCTTCTTGCTTGCGTCGCAACAGGAATCCCCACAAATACCTGAGTGCTTCATCTTGTACCAGCTGAAAATGCGCAAAACCATTACAGGTTTGCATTCCGACATAGCACATATCACTCATTAACTTTTGCATCGGTCGAGTCGCACGACGTGTCACAGTCCGTTTGTACGACATCCTTGTCATCTTGGATGCTTTGCAAGTCCAGCAAGGTAAGTCATCGTCGTTCACCGAAGGCAACTCAGACTCCATGCCAGCCGTAACTCCTTTCTTCGCCATTTGCTGCAAGGTAGCATAGTTCAAGTGCGCATAACGCAGGTGCCACCTCATCAAAAGCGCCGAGTCACGCTGTTGTCGTTGCACCGAAGTCAGTTGTCGCTGCTCATTTACTCCACTTCGCAACGATGGAATACGAAACACATCCACAGCAGTCGCTTTCAAGTGATTCCGTCGACGTTCCTTCTTGAACAACAACTTGACATGATCCTTGCGAATCCAACAAACTCGTTGCGAATGAATACAACCATTCTTTATATTCCAGCCATCACTTTCCAGTAAATCCTGACTCAAAAATTATCTGAGCACCCAACATAAGCAAGACGTTCGTAAACGGCAACGTTACGTCTGCATGTGGCTGCTTATTATTTCGCAGGCGCAAGTGTACATCACCAACCATCTCATTATCTTTCAACAATCCATCATAACTTTCAAAGCTATGCGTCATATCCACTCGTCAATTTTAAGAACGGCCTGCTGGTTGCATACATGCACGTCACTTGAAAATCCAAAACCCATTCCAGTTCGCCTTCAGGAGCAATCTCTGCCGACGGACAGGATTTCCACGCACATGACAGCATAATGTGCTCACATTCTGTCGTCTACCACTACGTTGTCCACCACTACGCTTGGTATCGTGGTCTGCGCTTCCTCGTTTATCTTGCCACCTTTTAAACTCTGATCCCGCAGGCTTTGCACCAGCAGCACTGTCATCGTCTTCCTGCAACATTGGACAGTTGACTCGGATGTGTCCAACTTCGCCACATTCGAAACACTCTCGAGTCTCCTTCCTCTGACTTTGTTGTTGCTGTTTCCCGCCTTTATTGAGCTGTTTGGCTTTATACTTGCCTTTCTTCTGCTGCTTCTTTCATTTTGCTTGATTCTGCTTTGTCTGTCGCGAAATGTCTTGCTTCTTAGTACAGGAGCAAATACCCGATGGCTTGCCCTCACTTGCGACTTTCTCATCCAGTACCGACTCGGCCCGTAGCACATTCATCACTTGGGCAGCCGTTGGCACTGGACGATCTGCTCCACCATCCCCTCTAACCACGTAATGTTTAGAGAACTGACGAACCACATCACGATGTGTCCGCGATAAGAGAGTCTCTGCAAAAATTTCATCAGTCACGCGTTTACCATAATGAAGGAGTTGACGCCGCAACGATTCCATCTCACGCAACCACTGATCCATGCTTTTGTCTGAAGAATACCGATTAGAATAAACTCGGCTCGGGCAAAAATAAAATTGGAGTATTCACGCTTAGTTTGTACGTCGACAAAGGTTCCACGTCGCTCGAGCTGTTTCCTCCTGACAGATTATTTCAGCATCTTCAGCAGGCACACCCAACAATATTGCTTCACGTGCTACATTGTCCTTGGCTGCAAAGCTCATTTGTTGGAGAGGCTCAGTTGGGTCATGGGCAGGCCTCCACAAATATGGGAAGCGCTGTTTTCCCATAAAGAAGCCTAATATGTCCACACTGAGAATCAGGATATGGGAATATGGAAATATCGAATTTGTCATAGAAAATGTATTGCTTCTCGTTAGAATTAAGCTGTTAAAGTGTCTGCAAGGTCACGCAGTGCCTTGAATTGCTTTGCGTGCATCACACCTTCGAGCGAAAAATCTGTGATGCTCTTGCGGTAGACGTCTTTCTCCCAACCCAAACAGAAAAATCACTTTCTACCGTTGCTGTATTCGGGAAGGTAGAAGCAAGATCGCCACAGAATTGTTGAAGGAGAGTAAAACGATTGCCAACAGGTTTCCACCCCTCTTCAAAACAAGTTGCCACGTCGTCATGGCTGTTGAGGTTCTGACATAAAGCCTTCTCTCTAGCATGTGTTCGCCGAAGTTGCGAGAGCTCTTGCCCAATCTGGTGCACTTCAACAGTCGACAGTCGAGTCGATAGACGAGGTGCGTGATCCTTGATTAATTGGTAAAATGAAGATACGTTCATGTTCACCAGTTGGTGCGGGAGGACAGGTGGCAGATAGACGCCGCTCGTATTGTCCGAGCTACGCTCTGCTACAATTTTGCTAATATCATCTGCAGCTTGAACGAACATATTTGCAACCGCAGCAAAAAGCGGTTTGGCATCTTCGTCCTTCAGATTCTCCATAGTTTCTTCAAGCCAAGGATCGTAATCAGACAGAAATGCACGAGCTTGCTCGTGACCAAGTGAATATGAACCACAAACCTCGACATTCCTTCGGTCGACTTGGGAAAGATCGATCACGGACAACGGCCCTCGCATCCCCGTGATACACGAATACGTAGCGATTAAATCATTTAGAGCAGCACGTTGCTGCGATAATAGCATTGGTTTCCCTGCAGGTTCACGAAGACGAGGTTGGCTTCTGTCGTCAGCGCATGAACAGCGAACACGAAAATCCACCAACGTATTGACGGAATGCAGTGAGGTCGGGGCCATTTTGTTGAATAGTACTCTTGTAGCAAGACAATGTTGCCAACTATCCAGGAACAGCACTTAACCATCGAAAGCCAACGAGTTTCAGCAACTAATGGGCACGTAGATCGCATTTTCTTTATCAACGTTGGCTGCCTTCGCAAGTGTCCGATCATTGATGTAAGCGTCGACAAAAACTCCTCATCTAGCGATGCCTTGTAGACCCCTGCATCACAAGGTCCAGCTGATGCAGTGCACACCACACACGTACAAGTTGTGGGTTGTAACAACTTCTTGAATACAAGTGGCTAATCCTCGTATTCGACCAGTCATTGAGCTTTCACCGTCCGTCGACACTCCAACAAGAATTTTCTTCCATTGCGGGACCAGAGCATCTAAAAATGTAGACATCGTAGCGAACATTTTCTCTCCTGTGTGCTCTTTATACAAATGAACGGCCATGAGGTGAAAGTTGTAAAGGGAACCCTTAATAGCAAATCGAGCTCGGATGTCGAGATAGGATTTCCCATGTAGGGTTGAAGTATCCAACGCAATCGAGAATCCTGTCACACATTCCAGCACACCACTTAGAAACTGGAGTGAAACTGCGCAAAACAACCTTGCGTGATTAGATACTAGTGTATCTGTGCACCCACTGTACACATAGAGACCAGTTTTGTCGAGTACATGCTGACCAAACTCGGCAGCCATTCGAAAAGAAGCACCTCTCGCAATAAATCCTAGCAAAAGAAAAATGCGCTTTGTGTTTTTGATCGTCACTGTGTATTCGTTCACCACACTAGAGCCATCCAGAGAAGGCTTAAATAAGCTCAAAGCCCTTCCGCGTGTTACACCATCAAAATCATCAAGGTGAAAGAGAAGTCCGCCGATAATAATGTCCACAATTGCAGGTTGCACACGAACTATCAGCTCCTCCGACGAACAAACAAAGTGTGCATGCAGCGAGTTAGCTAGAGGAACCGATAGCATCGGACCAAAGAAAGCCTCTCGATCTTCATCTGATGCAAGCTCCTGATACTCGGCCCATTTGGAAGGATGTTCAACGTCGACGTGCTGCTTGTAGCACGTTGTTTTGAATGTCTGTAAAATGCTTCACGTTATCGGGTTTTTTCGGGCCTTTGAACTTGTTGACGTGGGTGACCTCTCTTCATGTTTAAATACTTCGCAGAAGCGGCACTTTACTGATGTCACAAGCCCCCAGCGTCCCAAGAGGTAGGTCGGAGACCATAGCGCATCGTGTGTGTGACCTTGAACGCACTCGTCGTTTTCTTCGACTTTTGCTTGGGTGGTTGTAGATTTAGCAGCGTCTTTGCTTGGCGCTTCGGTGCCATCGTGCTTGCGTTGAGCACAAACAAGAATGAGGTGATATGAATTCGTGCCCACAATGACCCGTAACGACTCGTAACGATCGCATGCCCTGCTTCAAAAGGGGTCCCCGATATGGGCAGTTTTGAAACTCAAATATGGGCAATATGGGAATATGCTGCAAAATCCCATGTTTGAGAAGGCCTGGTCATGGGAACCATCCACAACGCTCCAACACTGCATCCGAGTTAAGAAAGCACACAGCTGCACTGCATACAAATCGAAGCTTCCCTTCATCTTTGGCGCCTTGTCCATCTTGAGCGGCATTCCAGGTATCGCGCCAAACCCACGAGGCACACCAAATCCAGAATGACCCGGTACAGATGGTGAGGCACCAAACGTGAATACACCAACTCCAGACACACTTGCAACTCCAGCACCAGTAGCCACACCGGAACGATCAACTGCACGCCCATCTCCACCAGTCTCGTGCACTTGAGACATCGCCGTTGTAGTCGGAGCAGCAGCTTGAGTATCGTTTACTGTATCTGGCTGTGAAACAACCGTCACATTTCCTGCAAATGGCTGCAGACCTGCAGTTGCACTTGACGAATTCGGATCTGGCCCAGAGCTAGGTACACTTGTCGTAGGCGCCGTACTCATACTTGTTCTCGGCAATCACGAAAGGCTCCGTGCGTAGGATTGGGCTCAGTACCTGTTGAGATTCGCGTGGGTAGGAGCGAGTGATTGCACGAGAAGAACACTTGTTCCCCACTCAGTAATTTTGGGATCAAGGAGGGAAACCTCGCAGGTGACAACCCCCTGTAGCTTAGTCAAACAAAAACACCTAGCTGCCGTACAGAAATTGTCCTACGGCAAAGCGACAAAACT
The DNA here is from genome assembly GCA_011947335.1 of Phytophthora constricta. Taxonomy (NCBI): domain Eukaryota; phylum Oomycota; class Peronosporomycetes; order Peronosporales; family Peronosporaceae; genus Phytophthora; species Phytophthora constricta. The sequence goes on from JAAVTI010000084.1 coordinate 71,465, forward strand.
AACCGAACTGCAACATCAAAGCTAGAAGCTGGCTGAGCTCGACTTCCACACGCCATCTTCGCAAAATCAACTATGCCGGGTGTCACCACTAGGCTTCGTTTACAGCTACTGACAACTACACCCACAAGACGTCGGTGGTAATGCTGATGAGCAGGTTATTGCTCATGTCGTCAGCACCGAAGAAACAACTCCGGTCGGCTTGGTGCCAATGTATACGTGATCACAGAGAGCAGAGCAATGAACAGTCTAGACAAGTGAGCCGCAGCAGTAGGTGCACAGCGATGGTCGGTTCACGATAGGCCGTCCAGACAGACCACTGTCAGCGCAGCACTTGATTCGGGCGAGCGGCTTGGAGAAGGAATGGACCGCGACGTCCGCTAACTTCGGCGTTAGTCGTATGGATTAAGCAACAATGCGATAAAAACGCTTTGAGCTTGCATTTTTACCTCGACGGCCGGGTCCATATCGGGGCATGTCTTGTAGTGCAGGAGTTGCCGCAGGAGGACGGGTGCCGAATTCGTGGAGGAAGGTACCCGGCTCACTCAGTTGCCACGACAGCGAGATATGGCCCGTATTGGGCGGGGAGCTGCCGCGGCTTCCGAGTTCGCCGGGGTAAATTCCGTTCTGGTTGTTGCTGATGATCTTTTTAGTACTGATGGACGGTTCTTGATCCTACCGCTTTGAATTGGAAGGGGGGCAAAGGATCGAATGACGGATATTTGCTGACGAGACCCTCTTATTGTGGTTGGAAAACGGCGTCTTGAATGTCAGTGGAAATACGGCGTCTTGAATGGTGGCAGGCTCGGTTAGCTGCATCTCGTCAGATGACAACACATTTTCACACATGCCTACCTGAGAATACATTTTTAAAACGATGCACTCGTACTTCCGTGTGCTCTTGCGCTACCAGCCCCACCCTCTAGTTCCGTCAATATAATACCAAAGTTATTTTATTATAATTATTTTTTCGATCACTGGTCCGTTGTGTCGAAACCCCACCCCATCCGCTAAGCATTTTTGACAGTTATTTAGATATCCTGGAATTTGTGAGAGGCCCTGAACGAGCCCAGACCGGCCGGTGACCCATTCTAAGTTTTTCCTGAACAACAACAACTACGGAGCTCGGTTCAAGCAAGCAATGGAGGATGCAGCAGCGAATGCCCACTTCGAGGTGGCTAAGTTCTTGCACAAACGTCGCCACGAAGGGTGCACCAAGAAAGCGACGATTGTAGCAGCGGTACACAATCACCGGAAGGTGGTGAAGTAGCTGCATACACCGTGGTGGCGATGAACCTCGCTGCAAAAGTTCACCTCGCTGCAAAAGTTCACCTCGAGAATGGTGAAGTGGCTGCATGAAATCGCCGTGAGGGTGCTCGGTGACAGCGATGGATCATGCAGCGAAACTAGGCCACCTCGAATTGGTGCATTAGTTATATGCCAATCGCAAGGAGGGCCGGCCAACGACGGCGATGAACTTGGCAGGTGAATCTGGTCTCCGCGTCATACGATGACTTGGTCGAGACCCTGGGTTACGAAAGGGGACACATAGGTCTTGAGATGAATCAGTAATGGATAAGCTTAGTTAGTGTTAGTATCATAAACAACTTAGTTTCTGTGGGTTTCGCAGCACATCTCTTTGCAGGAATGGGTAGAAGGTGTGAAGTGAATCCATGACCGTTTGAAGCCGTCTCTGTCTCCGTGATCTGCAGCAATAGCCGCTGGAGCTGCACGGGGCGCTGTCGTGGTGTTTTCCTGGTGGTGCCAAACCCGATGTGCAGTGCTCCAGCAAGTGCAGGAAGTCAAGCGAGGACGTGTCAGGTAGTCAACCAGTGACTTCACGAGAGTCAATCGACAGTTTGTCGAGGAGCTCTTCCCAGTCCGACGAGTCCCGAGTCCCGACGCCATGGCCACGTCCGTGCAGATCCATCGCGCCCGCGAGTGCGAGCTCTCGACCCTCTGGACGGCAGACGCGTCAACTGCGGACAGTTTGGCGGAATTGCAGCAGCAGCAGCTCAAATGGGAGGCGTTGGACGACTGTGTGGGCTCGTCCTCCTGCTGGCAGGCGGACGCTGTGTCCATCCCCAATCACGCCATCGAGCTGCATGCGGACGCTTCTAAAGGGTCCAAGTTGCAGCTGACTGCGGCAGTTACAGGGGAAGACACGCTGCACCGGCTCTCGCCCGGATGCAGCTGCCCAAGGTGGGGAGGTGGACACCAAAAGGACGTTCAAATAGGTCCTCCTGGAAATTTCAGTGACAAGCCTGTGGTTGCAATTGTTTGTAGAATGGAGGACAAGTGGAAGCGAGTGTGAGTGTGCGACTACCGAAAAGGGGCGTGACGATGGTGCTAAGCTCGGCGGGGGTACAGGCAGCAAGCAACGAAGTCTTTCTGGGCTCGTCGCAGAACACGTCGATTGTGGTGGAGCTGCCATGCGTTGCGGTGAGTTTGATGCTGTGAGAGGGAGACGAGAGGTGGGAGAAGCTGATGGTGACTTTGGTGTGTTAGGATGTTGCAGACGCTTTTCACGACGTGGACTTTGTGTGGGGCGAAAAGTGGCTGCGGTGGTATGTGGACGACTTGTTAGTTTTGGAAGAAGCTGTTTCAGGCCAGCGAGAAGGAGGAGAGAAGAGCGATCGCGACCTTGTTCTGGAGTTGAGTGTGAGATCGGTCAGCTTGGATGCCAAACTGGCGGTGGAGCGAATTGCTCTAAGCGCGGGCAATTCGTCCGATCCGTTGTGTGGCCCGCACTATTCAAGCTCCAGCAACTGCCGAACGAAAACACGTACGTTTACACGCTTTCTATTTGCTTTTGCTGCCTAGTTACTGATTTGGGGTCGGAATGCAGCATTTGTCCCGCGTCTGGGCTCCATCCGAGGGTCACTTTCGACGAACGAGGTAGACGCTTATATTGATGAAGTTGCCGCTAAATTCCCCGCTATCACGAAAGTGGAGGACTTTGGGAAGTCAGTAGAGGGGCGACCGTTGCGAGCGCTCTGCTTGGGCGCTTGCTATGCTGATGTAGACCAAAAAGTCCCTCAAGCGCTCTTCACGGGCATGCACCACGCTCGCGAGGTAAGTACACAATAGTTTTTGGGATGCTACGTGATTCTCCACACCTCAGCATTTACGTTGACTTACTAACTTTTCTGTCGACGAATGTGGCGTGTTATTGTCTGCTAGCCAATTTCCATGATGGTACGTCTGAGATAAACCTTTCTTACAGTATTTAATGGTTTCATAACCTCATGTCGTGTTGTCTTTGTATGCAGAACTTAGTCTACACGATTGACATTTTGACAACAGACTACCTCAACGGCGACCTGGCGGCGCTGGAGCTCCTTTCATCGCGACAGCTATGGTTTATGCTAGTTGTGAATCCGGATGGCTACGCACACAATGAAATGCAGCGCGTGTGGGAGCACAATAAAGTGGGTCAGCGCAAGAGTGCACTGCCAAATTGCAACAAGAGCCCTGCCGATGCTGGTGTAGACCTGAACCGTAACTACGATGTATGCTTTGCGCGCGATTCCAAAGGAAGTAGCAACAAGCCATGTGGGGATGACTACGCAGGGCCAAGCGCGTTTTCCGAACCAGAGACCCAGGCTGTCCGTGACCTTGTAGAGCGCAATACGTCCGACTTCAGTGTGGCTCTCAACTACCACTCCTACGGCAAGTACTTCAACCTACCTTTTGCCTGCCAGGCTGAAGGGGAACCAAGTGAGCCAAGCAACTCGACATTTCGAGCGTTGGCTCGTGGGATGGCACACTTCAACGGATTCAACTATGGGCAATCCTGGAAAGACAGCAATTTGTACACGGTTAACGGTGAAACGAGTGACTGGATGTGGCAGGCACATGGCATTTTTGCCATGTCTCCTGAGGTGGGGCCTGGGTTTGAATTACCACCTGCCCAAGGGTTTTGGCCGCCCAGTGAAGATGTACCTCAGCTGTCAGCAGACCTTCATTACTCAAACCTGTACATAACACGTAAGGCGGGTCCTATGTACTCGCTGGACGTGAATAGTGTGCAGCAAGGGAAAATTGAAGATCCGACATCGGCGTTTGTGTCCGTGCAAGTGTCTGCTTCTAACAGCGGTTTGCGGTCTGCCTCAGTTGAGCTACTAGGATCCATGCACCTGAATGGAACACACTCCAGCGATCCCATACAGCTAGAGCTCGCTGCAGAGCCAGGAAGTACTGGGTCTGAGTTGACTGAAAAGGGTGCGGCAAAACACACCGTGCTCATTCCTATGAATGAAGAGTTATCCAAGCAGCACCCAAGGGGACCCAGCCTCTGTATTTGGTCCTTAGGGACAGATTCAGCTGTCAGCTCTTTCGTGTTGGTACGTAGTGGCGTTGTATATGGTTGGCGGACCTTCGTGCTAACTTGTTTGTTATGCTCTTTTCTCTATATTCAGCGGTGAATTTCGGGGTGGATATTGAGAATGCTACGCAGACGAGCTTCCAGACCTCGGTTCCGCTCCCACTTCCTCGTTGCGGAACTTGCGAGTTGTTTGGGGCTGCATTAAACTCAGCCAAAAAGCCCAGTGAAATGCCGATGTGCTCTCAAGTAAAGGATGTGGTACTTCTGCAAAGTGTTCGTACACGCCATATCGCTGCTGCAGTGGTAGCGGTAGGTAGTGATGTTCCTAACTCTAGATCGAGCTCAAGTGATGCTACCGATTCTACCACGAGCAGCAGCAGTACCAACACCAACACCAACAACACCCTCCAGCTCTACCAGCATCACCAATACCAGCGTCAACATCAGCTTCAGCGCCAGCGCGTCTGCAGATGGGACCAGTACCCAACGGGCTTCTATCTCATCGTCGATCCTACCGTCTTCAGTGTCTTGGACTGGGCCAGTCGCGATGGCATCTATTGCTGGTGTCGTGCTACTGGTGATTGCCGTGCTCGTATTTCGTCGTCGACGGCGAAGCAAGAAGAAACCAGGAAGAGTGAAAGCAGGATCCGGGGTCCAGAAGAGACGAACCAACGTACAATACTCACGCGTCAATGAGGATTCTACCAAGTCTCCTGTAGCAGGAGTCGAACAAGCCAACTTTGATGACGATGATGACGAGGTAGATTTACTGGATGCTGAGTTTGGGCGGAGGCGTCTCTCTGTCGACGACAACGATGCAGTATTGTCAACAGGCCGTGCTTTATCTCCACCTCGTCGAACATCGAAGCAATCGCGCTCAAATAGTGAAGACCTCGTCTGATAACTCACAAGACTCGCTTCAATGGCATTCAAGAATTGTTGTAAGTGCTCGTTTCGATGCCTACTCACTTGATTGGGTGCAGCTCATCTTATTCAGCTATTTTTTTGTCAGCCCAGAACCGTGAGGATGGCAGTCCAGGCACTTCAATATGTTGGCAGATGGAACGATTAAAGCCATTTGCCCTCTAAAGATTGGCTTGTTTTGGAAGCACCTGTTGCAGAGGCGACAGGTGCCTATCACATCCTTTAAGCTTGGTGACATGGGGGAGGAAGGTAGAGGCAACAACTCAAGATGTATAATGTGATTTGGCTAAGGTCGAAGGCTTATCCAGCTGCAATGAGGGTGCGGTGTAGAGTTACGAGCGCTTCAAGACACGAGGCCTTGTCGAGAACTGAGCTATGACGTCCGGGTCCCTCCATCTCACTCACATCACAATCTACCTGATCAACTTCACATCCTCAAGCTTCCAAGCTTCACTTCGCAGTCGTCCAGCCTCGCTGCACCCCCAGGTCAATACGCAAGCAACACCATGAGACCTGTCAGTCGCTACCTTGCGCTGGTGCTTTCGGCTCTTTCCATCTCTAACACCACTGCTGGGGCACCGTCTTGCCGGTCGACGCTGGGTGGTTCGTACGATAACGCAGTTGGGGCATACCCGGATCTGAAAGACAAGATCGAGCTAGTGGCGAAGCAGCAAGTTGCCCAATGGTACACCGATCGCGTCTCGGATACTGCAGCGTTGGCCAAGACCGTCGTTCTTCCGCTGTGCAACACCGAGAGCCAAAGTACCAGTCCGCCCACCATTGTCATCTATGGACTGCCCCAAAAGGATTGCGCTCACGGATTCTCAAGCAGTGGTTCAAACTCCGATGCTTCCAAGTATCGTGCCTTCCTTCAACAACTAGTGGATGCCGCAGGCGACCAGCAGGTCGTCTACATCTTGGAGCCGGATGCTATCGGCCTTCTGGCTGATGAAGGCTGCGGCACGAAGAACAGTTATGCCGAGAACCTTGGTGTGGCGTTGGATATCCTTTCACAAAGTCCCAATGCTGAAGTTTACTTAGACGTGGGGTACTGGACCCTCTCCGATGACGAGCAAGCTGCAGCCGTGGCCAAGATCGTGAACTCGGTTGACCCAAACTGCAGGAGCAAGGGTATTTCGCTCAATACATCCAACTATCGGTCGAACGCTGAGATGGAGGCAACGTGCGAGAGGTTTGTGCGTGCTACCGGCAAGGAGTTCAAGTGTATCGTCGACACGTCGCGCAACTTCGTGACGCCACCGAGCACTGAGTGGTGCAACGCCAAGTGGGCAGGAATTGGCGAACTGCCGACTGCCAATACCGGTTCCAACTACGTTAGTCGTTATGTGTGGGTCAAGCCTCCCGGTGAGAGTGACGGCGAGTGCACTGGCCAGTCTGACCAAGCTCTTCAAGGTCCGAACGCAGGTAACTTTTTCCCGGACAACTTCGTGCAGCTCTGGGACAACAGCGTGTTCGTCCAGCAGCTTGGGATGTCTCCGATCAATGCTTCCGCCAACACTACTACCAACTCCACCGCGCAGAGTTCCGTAACTACAGCACCTGTCACCCCGACAGCCGTGACTGCATCTCCTAGCACACAGGCACCCGCGACGACAACCGCTACCGTGCAGCTCGACACACAGGATATGGACTTCTCGGTGCTTGCGACGGAGTCTGACCCTGACGCCGGCGACCCATGGTCATCGTCTGCAGAAAATGCGCTGGTCAAGGCCGCCGAGACAACGGCCACAACAACCACAACAATCTCACCTCCGGTTGAAATTGTCCAGGCCGAGCCCACTCACCAGGTCGTGGTTGTCGACGTGGTCCCAACCGAGTACGCTGTCGATGACTTGGGTGTCACTACTGACTTCACGTCTGTGGACCAGGACACTAGTGTTGATTCCACAGACCGCATCCGCAAGCACAAAGCATGTGATTAAGGCATTTTGCGCACTCTTGAGACCATCAGTTAGAAAGCTGTTCATCAACCCCAGCAACAAATGTAAATAAGTAAATAAAGTTAATGCATCGTCCCGTACATGACCAACAAAGATAGCTCACCACCACCATGCGATTGTGCAGACAACCGAAACAACCACTTCATACGGCATGCCATTCATCGCTTGTAGTTGTAAGCCAGCTAACCTCTTGAAAGGAGCTCGAGGACATTACCAAGCATCCGTGCACAAGAATGCAGCGTGAAGAGTGCATCTACAACTTGATCCCGAAGCCGAAGGTAGAGGTGGTCAAGCCTGAGCGATATCACTCCAAGTTCGATCCGCATGTGGCGCCTACAGGTAGCACCTTCGGTGTGCAAGGTAAGACCAAGCTCGGGGGTGCAAACTTGGGCACAGCTCAACGGGTGGAAAAGCCTGCCAGTGCTCGAGGTTTCGGCCGTCTACCAGCCAAGCCTGACCCAAAGGGATTCACCCGCAAGGGTGAACGCACCTCCAGTGCTGTCGTCACGAAAAAGCGTACGTGTTGTCAAATTCACCGATGATGTTGCTGTGCACCACAATTAAAAACACGAATTGTACTTGCATTTCTGCTTTCAGCGAGCAAGTTCACGTACCCTGGACCGACGAGGCCGCCTGTGGTGAAGAAGGATGACAAACCTATCATGGGACTCAAGTCAGCAAAAAATTTTATCACGGCCAACGCAGTGGAAACGATTCTCGCTGTGCCAGGACACCGCGCACATGTAAAAAATGAACCCCCGCAGTACCTGAAGAAGGAGGACTATGGCCAAGTCCCGAGATACCTGAACCAGGTGAAGGATGAAATCGAGCGCGAGAACTCGATGATCGAGGAGTTCGTGCGGCAGAATCACAACCTCATGGAGGAAGAGAGTCGCGACCGAGTTGATCCCATGGACGAGAGCGAGCGTCTGGCACTTGTGGACGCGCTGAAATCCAAGTGGGACCACGTGAACGCCAAGTACCAGAAACTCTGCCACAACGTTGTGTTCGACACGTTGGGCAAGGTTCGCCGAAAAGAGACCTTCGAGAAGGAGCTCACACAGCTCGAGAAGGACATCCAGCTCCTCGAAAAGGGACACGTCGTCGTCAGCCAGAGCAACAACGACCGCTACTAGCCTCCGCATGAACTAATTTGTCCACCACATCACATCACAATACACACGTATCAATGTGACGACACCTGTGCAAGCAGCTTAGCCATCCCAATAGCCTACTCACAATATATTAGCCTCACATCCTTGAAGCATTGTGCTCGTTCTCAACTCTCCTTATGCACTTGTTCGAAGCTGCGAGGTTGTTCCAGCCGCAAGTTTCTCCACCTCATTAGCAGCCTCCTGCACTTTGTAGACGAGCGATCGCAGCTCTTCCACTGAGCACGAGAACACCAAAGTCTGCAGTTTCGCGTCGGTAGCACTTGGTGACTGCAATTTGAGCTGCACAAAGTACAGCGGCTCGTGGACACTACCGGCACTACTAGAGCGCAGAACGTAGTCCACTCTCCAGGAAACATCAACCACATGAGCGAAATCAAAGCCTGCTCAGCAGCAAAAAAAAGTTACAGCAAGATGAGTCCATAAGTCTTACATAACTTTTTCAAATGCAAACTACACACTCGAATTTTCGAGCACGCGCTCGACACTGGGCACGGCAGCAGCCAATACAGGCAGCAACTTCATCTGCAGAGCTTCGTCCTCGACTCCCATGACGTCGAGCTGCTGTCTACATGCACACAAATATCGTATAAATTTAAAGAATCTCTACTATAACTCCGTCATTTTCTACGCTCTCACCGCCGCTCCGCCGGCGTTCGAGCCTCTCCATCTCTCGCACAGGTTGCTACAATAGCACACATAGCTGCAAAGGCCTCTGCGTCCTCCGGAACGTGCTGAGAGGCCGCAGTCTCGGAGCTCGCTTCGTTCCTGGTCATTTCTGCCGCTTGAGCGCTCGCCAGAGCCTGCAGAGCCCCATCAGACAGTCCGGAGAGACGACTCATGACATCGCCAGGCACCACATGCGCGTGTCCGTCCAGCATTTCGTCCGTGAACGCCCCTGTCATCCCGATCTTCCAGGACTCTCTAATTTTATCCTCACTTTTTCAATACCCTAACCTGATATTCTACCGTGATAATTCCCTTCACAATCCAAAAAGAAGCTGAGAGACCGCTCATGTTCCTGTGCGGTCGTGAGGCGTCCACGGGGTCTCCCGACGCCGTCCACGCAGCTGTTCAGCATCCCAAGACGCCAGTAGAAGCCTCCATCAACTCCCAAGCGTCATCTCCCGTACTTCCGACAGTATCAAGTTAAACAGACCGCCCTATATAACCCAAGAAAACCGCTATCTGCAGACGCTGGACGCGCTCACGAAGCTCCTCGCCGACCTGCTGGACGTCCACCGACTGTCTCCAGCTCTTCAGTTTTCAGTAGGCGAGCAGGTGGCCGTAAACGCGTCCGAATGGTGGACGGAGCTGCAGTTTAAAGAGCAGAAAGGAGACGAAACCTCGTTCTTCATGCAAGTTTTGTCTTTGATCATGAAGACGTTGGGGAGAGTGAATAGGAGCAGGACACAGGAGATTGATGGAGGTTTAAGTGTGGAGAGAGAGGTCTTGGTGAAGGCTCTGGCTAGTGTGGACAACGGAGTGGCGTTCGCGGCTGCGCAATTGCTGCAGAAATGGCTAGCAGTTGATGCTGCGATGACCAAATTACCGCCGTCCTTGTCGACTCTCATGGGTGTGGCGGTAGTGAACGCGTTGATACAAGCGCGACGGATTGAGTGCGCCACACGTTTCACGAGCACGCGCTGCTGCCGACGTTGGCTCGACGAGCATTTGGTGGTGCGAAACAGTGGAGCTGCTCGGTATGTGACCGCGTGACTTCAGCTGGCAGCAGTGGCGGAGCCCGAGTCGCGTGTGTCTATCGCTGTGCAGCATGCAACTTTAACCTGTGCAGGGAGTGTTTCACGAGGATACCGAACGTGTCAGGACCTCATTCTGACAGTCTGTGTGGACATACGAGCAAGTTGGCGGCCGATCGCTTCTTCGCGCTGGTCGTACCACAGCTAGAGCAGAAAGATGGTGCTGTGATTGTACGTCAGATTGCATTGAACTTCGCCGTAGGGTGCTGGAGCTGTACCCGCACAACTTCCGAGCAGCTGCTGACTTCGCGCAGCTATTCCACGAACTACTGGTGTCCGATAAGAGAGCGGCAATCGCGCTGGTCTTGTCTCCACCAGCGTCGGTTTCTCCACCAAGAAGACCAACAGTTGCTTGGTTCCCGATGTTCATGCGAACTTGGACAATGTCTCAAAGCACTCTGCTAGGCCCATTTTTGCGTGCTTCCACTTTGCTCGATGATACGCATGAACTCGATGCAGCGGTGCGTGCTGCAAACCATGGTTCTGTGGTAGCTGATAGTTTGCGTTCACAGTGGACAAACGGTTATGCTGATATACGTGAGACGATGCAAGCGATCATGCGGACGCTGGTAGATGATAATCAGCACCCAGTTGTAGTGGACGCCACACTGTGTTGGTTTGCACTCACACTCTTGACAGCAGACCCGCGAAGGCATTTGAACTATGATGTTCGCGAGAGATTGGATGGGTTTCTTGTGAATGTTACCACCATGCTTCTTGCTCACACGCTGCCTGTGTTAAGCAAGGCACAGCATGATCCGAGTTGCATCGATTCCAGCTACCATCAGAGCGTGGAACCCGTGCGTGTCTGCGCGAGCAGAGACTATCCGGAGGTGCCGCTCCATTACTCTCGCAGTGCTCATGCTAATGAGAGCAACGCGAATGCTGAGATTTCAGAAATCCAAGCTCGCGATGAGACTTGCATCGATGAATACAACTCGCGGAGAAAAGCAAGCTCAGACGATGATATCGATGCGAAGGAAAACGACGTGCCTTTCACTTTCTATCCGCGGCTGTCTGGCCACGAGGGCGTGGTGTGCGACCGGTGCGAGTTTCCAAATTTTCATGATGTGCGATATAAATGTGCTTTTGTGGAGACATGGACCTATGCAGCGCGTGTTATGAAGACTTCCGCTCGCATCAAGCTTCGGCCTCCTCACCCTCTTCATCATCTGAGTCCGATCCAGTGGTTCATGACGTGAATCACGTTTTTCTTCGCATTGAATCACCGATCCCGGTGTTTGCGCTAAAACACTTCCAGCCGCTACCGCAGGAGTGGCTTACGAGTAGCAGCAAGAACGACAGCGAAACAAGTCAAAACATGGATGGAGCAGTTGATGCACCAAAGCTGCACTGTGCTGACTGTGGTGACGCACTAGGTGTTACAGAGCAACCAGATGATGTATTTTATCAGTGTGCCAACTGCTTCTCACCAAGAACCGTTTGCGCAACGTGCTTAATACGCGAAGAAAAATGACCCTTGGAAATCCACATAACATGCATGCCCCCGGTCATGTATATTTCGTGGTGACCGACCCATGGAGGCGTCATCTCCCAGTTCCTTGGGGTGATGTTGTACGGAAACTGCATTTCCGGCGGCTATTGCACCCGCCAGCACTAATCCCGCGTCTTCGCTTCCCACTTGACACTGAAATGTTTTACATGACGCTCAAGTATCTTCACTTTGGGCCGTTAAGCACCGTGTCGCGATGGCTGAGTTTGGTGAAGGAGCTGCATGAGTTGCAAGCCTTTTGCTCTTGCGATGAGGAGCGACTCGAGATGGAGAATCAACGCCGTCAGAGAAGAAGGCATCGGTATAATGGTTCGCAGCGCCACTCACTGAAGCCATCCGTTCACTACAAAGCTAGTAAAGCTCGCCTTGAAGACCTTCGAGTGAAGTGTGTGAAGATAGAGTTGCACTTGCTGGAGAGTGCCAATGTAGCTGCATGGCTGGTATTTTACGCACGGACGTCCCGCTGGCTCCTGCACACAGCGTCTGCAGTTCCTCCAGATTCTGCACCTGGAGACGAATTGCACGATCCTTTCATTAAACCACTCACAGACTTTTCTTCCTCGTTTAGCGGATTTCCGGAGCATTTCTTCTTCGATCTGTGTGACGTCGTGTACCTTCTGGGCCTCGAGAAAGTGGAGTACCGAGATGTAGTGACCGAGCTGAAGAAAATGAAGAATGACGAAGCTGCTGAAGGAGAACCGACAGATGAAGTCATTGAAGTTGTGGAGCCGCTTCTCGTGATGCTGTCGCAAATAGTAGTGGCTCCAAAATTCACGAAGAACCCCCACCTTCGCGTGGAAGCACTCCGATCGCTTACAACCCTGTTGACATTTGTTTCAAAGGGTCAGCAAGCCCAACACCGCCCCGGCCATCGTCGCATTGAGGCATTATTCCAGTCCCACGAACTATTGTCGCGCTGGCTCATACCTGGTTTGCTACAATTTCATCATGATATGGACCGCTACAACGCCAGTAACAACGGTTTGGCCTTTACGAGCGCTGCGACCAGTGGTGATCACATGCTATGGGGGTTTCTGCCTACGCGTGTGTCAGTAACCATGCTGCTACGATATATGTGGCAATTGCCAAGCCAGCGGCGAAGCCTCCTCCAAATGCTCAGCACGCCGGATGACAGAGCGGCACATCAGTCATTGATATCTGCGGAACCGACTAATGGCAGCACGGAACAGCTAACGGGGCTGGTGAGTGGATTGTGGAGCGACATTGCTAAGCTTTTTGACGAGGCAAATAACAAAATCACGACGCTGCGGCAGATACACGATCTCATCGAGGATTCTCTGGACGGCAGTGTTGTCGTGCTACCGTTTCGCCGGGATATGCTGGATGGATACGTGGCGATCAACTCGAAGCAGTTGCGTCTGACACTGCGCCTGCTGCTAGAAGCTTTGGAACTGACATCATGGTTAGCTTCGATCGCCAGTGGAGAGAGTAGTTTCCGTTCTCGCTCGCTATCGGCACCCGCTGCGTCACTGAGACACGTACTGTTACAACCGCTAGTGGTGGAGCAAGCAGCTCGCACGCTCAGCTTCCTGATAGCCTCGTTGGCAAATGCGCACGAAGAAAAGGAGTGGACCTTTTCGCGTCCATTAGTGGAAGATGGCAAGCTGATTTTGGCGCATTTGATCGTGCTAGTTGTGCGCTACGCGGGACACAACGCAGTTCAATCCTCAGGCTCATCTGCTTCGAGTTCCTGCTCGCCTTCGTCATTCTGGAAGGTTGTTCGCGCCAGCGGCGATATCGCGGAGAGGCGTGTGGGTGACTTGGACACACAAGTCCGCTGGGGGATCAACGCTCTGTGTACGCGTATCGAATCTGAAAGCTACCTCGGCTCAACAAGTTTAGACGACGATAATGAAGATGAGGACGAGGCGTGTGTGGCAGCAGTAGCAGAAGGGCGGGAACTGGACGAGGACGAGGCACTGGCGCTGCTAGAAAAGCAGGCTTCGTCAGCTGCCAACTCAACTGCAAGCGACACAATGGCGGCTCAAAAACGACTAGGCAAACGTTTCATTGCTACTCTAGCGAAGGATGGTCGCTTCGACTTCCGGCTGTTCGTCGGTGGTTGCCGCTTTCTGCGACCTCGCCTGGGGCAAGATAGCAGTAGCAGTGATGATGACTCCGACGAAGAGCCACTGAGCGTCGAGGAAGGCTACCTTTACCTAGATGACTCATGGGTGCAGCAGTTTGTACGCGCGATGCAAGAGGCGGACGAGATGATCCACGTGCAGGAAGCCATGGAGGCATGCCTGGGAGATATTCCTGACCAGTACGTGGACCCGCTCCTTAGCACGCTTATGACAGATCCGGTGCGTTTGCCATCAGGCAACATTGTGGATCGCGCGGTGATCGCTCGACATCTCTTAGCGTCCTCGCAGCAGGGTGGCAACACCGGTAGGGATCCCTTCACTCGCGAGCCGCTGTCGATGGACATGGTGGAGCCCTGTGATGCTCTGCGCGCGGAAATTCAGCTATATCTGCGCACCAAAATGCGTCACTTCCGCAAGGCAGCGCGGGAAGATGTGTTAGCAACTTGGGGGCTTGGTTGGGACGTGCTGTTTGACGCCAGTAGTAGTGATACGGAGGCTGAGGCTGACTCGGAAGACGGTGTTGAAGGCAGTGGCAGTGTCACTACCACCACCACCTAAATGCGAGACACAAAATAGGGACGCTACAACTGCAGAGCTTAAACCTTCGTGAAACAAATGTAATACAGAATCTGCAATGTAACTTCAGCACACGCGTTAGAGAGGAAGGCGTTATGATGCAATGTACTCGCGTAATAACAAGACTTTCGGCCTTGCTCGGCCTTGCTCTCCACCCAAAATGTTGGCGTTTATCTTCGTCGAGGTACGTGAAAAGAGTGACAGCAAGGAACTGAAGGGCCACAATGCCCGTATCATGCTAAGAACCACCCAGCACTAGCACATTCGATGAACTTGTCAACATTTTAAACGTGCAAAGCACTGGTAAGTGCTGGTAACAAAAAAATGAACCAACTTTTTAGCATGCTTAAAACGATGAAATGAACTATGATGGTCAATGACAAAATCTGAAAATCACTCGAGCACTTCCATGAGTAAATCCAGGTAGCAACCTCTACAGATGTCTTCGCACTTGGTTGCGAAGATTGCCAAAATGGTGTTTGCAACAAGAATGATATACAGATCCAGTAAATGAAAGTTATGTGCCTTGGTTTCAACTACTTACAAAAGACGGAGGCCACTTACAGACCCAGCCAGCCCTGGTCGCTGAAGAAGAAGCCTATGGTCGAACCAGCGGACAAGCCTAAGAACAAGCAAAAAACCATCACGGCACCACCCGACTCGCGGTCCTCCGGCTTCAACATTCGAGGAGCAACTCCCATCGTCACGGTTGACAGGAATCCGTTCGTCACACCAATGACCAGGTTCAACACAATGTTGTACACGATGGCGCCCATGTCGTCAAATCCAAATGAATACAACGAAGTGCCAGCGACACCCATGAGTAACAACGGGATGAACACCAGTCGGATGACCGATAGACCGAGGCACCACTCGCTGTTCAGGATCTTGTACACGGCAGCACTGGTGAGCACACGACCGAAGAAATCGCCGTAGTTGTAGCTGCCAACGATACCGGGCGAGCAGTACCAGTTCTCAGTATCCTGGTGGATGACGTCGGCGTACGGCGGCTCCAAGTTGCGGGCAGCAGCACAACCGAAGCCAGGGTACACCGCCAAGGACACGAAGAAGACCAGGAACTGAGCTAATG